>JASANE010025109.1:0-53194 GCA_030248225.1 Trileptium ribeirensis | reverse complement strand
TCTGATGCCATGGCGGAGACTATTTACCGACAAAACTTCCAAATGCTGGATTCTCAAAAGGCTAACCGTTTGTAACTTCCGATTTATATAGTTCGGAACATTATATCTTAGCTAATGTGAAATCGTTCCTTTTGCAATCAGTAACAACAACAGCCGCCAACCGGTTTCGGTGACCAGATTTAAAAAACACAAAGAGAAGCTCAGCTATACTTGGTTATAATTTAGTTGAAAAGGGCCAAAGTAACAACAACAGCCGCCAACCGGTGACCAGATTTAAAAAACACAAAGAGAAGCTCAGCTATACTTGGTTATAATTTAGTTGAAAAGGGCCAAAGTAAACCTAAAGAGCGTAAAAATAAAATGCATGCCATGCCATTCTCAATGAATTTGTGCAAGCCTTAGGCGTTATTCAATTTTGAAGATACAGAACTGCTTTTGGCATCAATCGATTCAGCTCGATGAGTCGGTTCAGAAAATATTCATTTTACCCACGTCCCTGAAATTTTTTTCGATTATTTGAGGTCTCCATTTTTCTCCCCTTGGGAACTCAAAAATTTTTGCTCGGAATATGGTCGTATTGGGCACCATATGATCTAGGATTGTGAGAGAAATCTAATGGTGTATTTTAATCTACGCCACCGTTAGAAAGTTATAAGACCTTAACCCCCGCTCGAAGATGTTCTTTTTCTAACATTATATTGTAGCCCCCTTCAGGGATACTCGGGATTTGAAAATCATCTGATGGCTCAGACTAGGATCTGCCTGGAGCAGATAAGAAAGTTGGTGGTATACTTTAGCACATCTGCCTAATGGTGAAGCATGTCCAAGAAGTGATAAGCTCTCAAGAGCTAGAAATAGAGTCCCACTGTAAGTATGACATATCCATATGTCCTGTAATATATAGTTGTTGAAACGGAGCAATCGAAGCGAGCGGCGTTTCCACTGCGGGCATTAAAAGGGAAAACCGAAACTAATTTTTATTTTTGTCTGTTTCTGTCAATAACTCACCTTCACAAGGATGGATTTCGGTATATTTTTTATTCGATAGAAAAAGCGGCAAGGCTGTGCCATTTAGTTGAACGAGAACAGCTCCAGTCCATCTTCGGGATCAAAATGGCACAAAAAACGGTTTTAAGGGTTGTTTTCCAAAGCTGACCATACGAATACCAGTCTTTCGCAGCTCATATCTCGCGAAACAGGCTTCGCATTGAAAATTGGTTCGTTGACCCTTTGCCAGAAATAGCCGTTTTTCAATTTCCGCCATACTATCGAGTGTTTTATCTTAAAATGAGGGCCTATTAAGTTGCCAAACACCCTGAATACTGTGGCTTTGCCACCTAAAGCCTAACTTGGCCATTCATACCTTTCAATGGACTTCTCACGTTTAATCTTTTTTCAAAATTGATTTTTGATATGTAGTCAATTTCATATGTTTGGTTATCTATTGCGTGCAGGGCATCAAGAATGGTTTATAGTATGCGTCCTTTATGAACACTGAATACAATAATTTTGTTATCTTGGGCCCAACGCGCATACTTCTTTGAGCTTTTTGATGGGGTTTCATTGGGTTTCGGGTCAAGGAACATCCATTTCCGCAATATAATACGTCTTCTGTTATTTCGTTACGTATTCGTACAGGTCATCTAGAATTATCTATATACGTTTTTCGGCATGCTGAATGTTATGTTAATTATTTGCATGAGACAACCGCGTCTCCGAAGATTTATATATTGGTTAGTGTAGCCACTTACTAGGATTTTATATTTCACTTTTACTTATCTACATATTATTATCGTTAATAATATACGGCATGAAGTGTGTTTAACAATAATTTTCGAGTAAGATCGACATATAATGCTTCATTTACAATATGATGCGTGCGCCAAGGCCAAATTGTGTCACCCGTCCAGCTAAACTAGTTCCGGCGAACTATAGCTTAGCTGGACTACTATTGTACATTTTGATAGCTTAGCTAGTGTTAATGTGACAAACAGGGAGTTTAGGTGGGCTCTGCGTGACAAACGGAGCGTCCGGCTTAACTGTCAATTGAGAATTTTTATGTGGTATTGAGATTAGTGTAATAGAATTTTGTTCTATAGCATTTTCACACTAATTCTAAGTTGTATACTTGTTTATTTAAGAATTCTGTCGCCTTTGGGGCATTAATTAGGTACATATACTAAAACGTAATTTTGTAATTTTCGCGGGCTAAATAGTCACCTGAACGCATCGTGACAAAAGCACAGTCCGGATACGACAGTCGATGACAAACGAATAGCTTACCTTGCTGTCACAATTTTAATAGTCGAGCAGGACTGTCAGCGTGAAATAGTAGCTAGCCGATTTGAACGCTTGACATAATTAGGACCACGCGCACGCATTTTATTGTAAATGATACATTATTTGGTGAACCAGCAATTTTGATCATACTTGTTCTCAAAATTGCTTTTTATAAAAACCAAATATTACCTTAACTGCGTTTAAATTTAGTTATATTTTAAGATATGACTACCTTATCTTATCCGGATATACAACAAATATGTTTGCTATAATTGCTTTAGTTTAACTTTAATAGACCGCATGTTAGAGTTGGATTTTTAAATTAATTACGTTATATTTTAAATAAGTTATTTATCTATATTTGTATATTATATATGGAATTTATGTAAACTATAAATATTTGATGGTAATATATAATTTATAGTAGTTGTGTTTTCAGAGTACAATATAAAAATGGTGTAATTTCGCAAAATATTAACGCAAAAAGAGGACCAATCGTAATAGGAAATGTTTTTTCTTTTCAAATATTTTATGAGCTTTACATATGGTAGTTAAATTCTGTCAACAAAATGTTGCAGTTATAATGCCCAATGGGAATTATATGAGCCAAACCCCTTCGGCTTTTTACATTCTTTAGAGTTTATAAGCGAAATATTGCTTTGTACATATCGAATATAGCTAAGAACTAGAAATGAGAGGATATCATTCAAATAACATACCTACATGCTTATAGAGAGGTGTGTGTTCCCCTGAGGTTGGGACCCCCTCCACTTATCCCGCTAACCCTTCCATCCGGGTTACAATACCTCAGATGCCGCTAGGGCCGTAGCCACAGGCGCTTTTCGCAGTGCCGATGGGGATACACACGCCCATCGACCGTAGGACCCCAGGAGCGGAAGGCCCCCCGTGGACTCCTCTGCCCCTCCGGGTCTTCGAACATCTATCCATGTATCGAATATAACTACTAACCTTGAGACTAATGGTGAATACTAAACGTTATGCATCATTAACGATAAGATGTGTGCGCCAGTTTCAACTTATGTCACGCGTCCAACTCAACTAGTTCGGGTGAACTATAGCTTAGCTGGACTACTATGGTACATTTTTATAGCTTAGCTAGCCTTAATGTGACAAACAGGGAGATTAGCTAGGCTCTGTGTGACAAACGGAGCGTCCGGCTGAACAGTCAATTGAGAAAATTTATTTAGTATTGTGCTTAGTGTAATAGCATTTTGTTCCATACTATTTTCGTATTAATTCTAAGTTATATATTTGTTTTAATATATACAATTAACGTTTTAAACTGTATGCCGCTTCTGGGGCATTATTTAGATACGTATAATAAAACGTACTGTTCGCGGACTAGTCTCTGGCTTAAGTTATAGGGCTCAGCTGGACGCTTCGTGCTGACAAAAGCACAGTCCGGCTCGACCCTAGATGACAAATGCATAGCCTAGCTAGGCTATTCAAAAATTAAATAGTCGAGCTGGACTGTATGCGTGACATAGTAGTTAGCCCATTTGAACGCGTGACATAATTAGGACCACGCGCACGTATCTTATTGTAAATGATGCATTAATAATCCTGGAGAAATCGGTAACAACCTAAATAGTCTCTGAATTACAGGACGCATTAACCCTGTTGTAACGGTATTGACAATAGATACACGCGGTATAAGAGTCATTGCGCTAGCCACTATTCAACAATGCTAAGTTATAACGTCTCACCCACAACTTCAGAAGATTTACTGAATATTATGATTCAAGTTATCCCAAGGAATGAGTCTGATGACCGGCTATAATCAAGATTAACGTAAGATTTTCGGCAATGGTTTATGCAAGATGTAACTATTCATAGCAAGTTATAAATAACATCCGCATATAGGTCCACTTATGACTGACTGTTGTACCTTAAGTGTTGAACACTTATGTGTCTTTACGTAATTTGCTCGTAGTGTTGATGTTGGCGTGGCACCTAGTTCAACAGTGAATTAAGGGAACCAAAACCGAGAACAAACTTTGCCATTTCGAAATTTTATACAAGGTTCTGCTCGGGTTTACTTTTATCAATGTCCCTTTCTATTCGAATAAACACAATATTCCTAAACAAACGCTATCATGAACAAGAATCTAGTTCAGTATTTCGCCAAGTCATTGCTAGGTTAGTGCATTAAATTCGAGAAAATACACAATTTTTGTATAATACATTCACAGGGTTATGGGAAAAGGTAACTCAAAATGATTTCTTGTAGTAATCTTTTGCCTTATATTACTTTTAGCTGTGTAGAAGCCCAAGTGTCGGCTGGTGGCGACTGTTTGAACAAATTTTAGTCATTGGTTTCGGAACCATTATATCTTTATGGTATGAATATATTTATATAATTTAGGCACTAGAGTCTAAATTTAAAGCTTTTTAAATAACAAACATTAATTAAATACAAATTTTCACGGCGGTTGAGAATTATCCGACCGAGAAGTTTCTGTATATTTGGTTACACAGAAGAAGTTAACTCATTTGATTGATTAATATGGTGTGTGGGTGTCTGTATTAGGTTTGGGTATCACTTAGGAAACGGCTACCGGGTAGACAACACAAACTATGACTGTTTCTAGTAAGCCGAAGTATAAATTTATTAATAATTTATTAATTATTAATATTTAATTTATTAACAATTAATAAAGTATTAACTTTTTAATACTTATTAATTAATTAAGCTGACTCAAATTTACGTATCCTCGGCGTTCAAATTGGTACCCAAATATGCAAATAAGGCTTGGATATTGCAATTGCTCCGAGCTAAAAGAAGCATTTCCTTCGCCGGGCTGACGTGAAAGGACAATAGCGTGAAGAACCATCCATGTTCAAATGCCTTTCGCAGATACGATAAGAATACTAATTCAGATGTAGAAAAGCGTAGCACTAAAGGCGTGTTCACACGCTCAAACTTTTTGCTTAAATTTTAGCTAAAAATTTGAGCTCAAAATTTGATCAAAATTTGACGGTAATTTTTAACGAAAAATTGCGATATTTTAAAATTTGAGCTCAAACTTTTTCATGTAATGAATCTTGTCGATAATTGGCTACAGGAATATCCTTGAAAATTTTGAACAGTGTTCACACATTCAAACTTATCAAAAATGCAAAAACGATGCTTTCAAACTTTGATCAAAATTCGATCAAAATTTGAGCGAAAAATTTGAGAGTGTGAACACACCTTAAGTTGCGTTGCAAGAAGTCAAATGAACTACAAATATATACATAGTATATTGGCAAAAATGTACAACTTATATACATAGAACTGATTTGCATAATTATATAATAAACAGCGGCGGCATAGATAATTGCATTAGATTGCACCATAAAATGTTGCATCAGATTGCACCATAAAATGTTGCATCAGATTGCACCATAAAATGTTGCATCAGATTGCACCATAAAATGTTGCATCAGATTGCACCATAAAATATTGCATCAGATTGCACCATAAAATGTTGCATCAGATTGCACCATAAAATATTGCATCAGATTGCACCATAAAATGTTGCATCAGATTGCACCATGAAATATTGCATCAGATTGCACCATAAAATGTTGCATCAGATTGCACCATAAAATATTGCATAGATTGCACCATAAAATGTTGCATCAGATTGCACCATAAAATGTTGCATCAGATTGCACCATAAAATGTTGCATCAGATTGCACCATAAAATGTTGCATCAGATTGCACCATAAAATGTTGCATCAGATTGCACCATAAAATGTTGCATCAGATTGCACCATCAATATTTATAATTCCACCATAAAATATTGCATCAATTTCTGCACCATAAAATGTAGCATCAGATTGCACCATAAAATATTGCATCATATTGCACCGTAAAATGTTGCATCAGATTGCACCATAAAATGTTGCATCAAATTGCACCATAAAATGTTGCATCAGATTGCACCATAAAATGTTGCATCAGAATGGCATTAACGTCATAATCAGGCACGAGAACATGATTTGTTTATTATGAAGGCGCCACAAAAGGATTACAATATTATAATATATATTTTCTAAAACGACACTACAAAAAATATATATTATCATCCTTGGGTTTGCCCAACTAAACTTTAATTACGCAAAAAGTAGGTTTGACCCCTATCGTTCCTGAACTAACAGATGGACACACAAACATGTTCCTGCGAATTATAGGCAAGGATAACCGTGGCTTAAGGAATCGTTAATAGATTCCAGCAAATACAACTCTACGCAAGATACACCCTAAAGACGTTCCAAATTAGAAACCAATAGTTGTAAATATTCTGCTAAAAATAGATCATCCTGTTTCTTGGTTACCGCGTTACTGCATTAATTCAGATTATTATTATTACAACAGCGACTACAACTTATGAACGAATAGACCGATATCTTTAATTTTGTAAGTTGTATTACGTTTAATTATCCGATAGACCCGTACGCACTGTAAAACGTCATACGACGGTGGAAGAACCTGTAGAAGAAATCACGAAAGCTGAAGTCCTCTTCCATCTTTCGAAAATAGATGGTGACAAAAGTACCCACACCGACAAAATTCAGATAAAATTATGGACAGCTGTAAAGAAACTGGATTGGAGACGCTTAAGGAGTACTAAGCAGGTGCTAGAAATCTTGAAAAATATCAGATGATTACAGAATAAGTGAACTCGTGCCGATATATAAGATCAAAAGTGACTCGCAAGAGTGCCAGAACTACCTTGGCATATAGCTGCTGAGTCATACGAGGAAAGTATACGTACGCATAATGGAAAGCAGACTTCGAAAGACCGCCCCTATTGGCGATATATTTAGTATTCCGAAGCGTACCGAACCAAATACAACAGGAACAGTCTTCAAACTACAAAAGCTGATGTAAAAGTTTAGAGATAAGGCTAAAAACTTCCATGGTGGTATTCGTCAATCTAGAGAAAGCGTATGACTCTGCACACAGAGACCTAATATGGTTTTGTGTCCGTGAAAACCATATTTCTTAAGTGTACACAGAAGTCATCAAGAACATGGTCTGAAACAGTACAACACACCTCCTATTCAGACAAATTCGTTCTTGACCTTTCCCGATACCAGTTGATTTGCGCCAAAGATCGGTACTGAGCACCATCCTGTGTGTTATCACCATGGAGGTACTGACCTGGAACATCAACGCCAAAGTGCCAAGGGATATGTTGTTTGCAGAGGAGCTGGCGGTGCTCGAAGGTAGTCACTTTGAAGAGTATGTGGAGATGTGGCGCAATGTCCCCTGTAGAATTCCTGAATTGAAACTGAACAACAGAGCACATTCCACACTAACAAGGCCTGCTATGCTCTATGGCGCGAAGTGCAGGGCATTTAAGATTGCTGACTTAAGGAAGCTGCCGACGGTGGGAAAGAAGATGTTATGTTGTGCTAAAGAAAGACCAGAATGAACAGACTGGCGAAATATACAATTTTAAACAACATGAAAATCGAAGCCGTCATCCAAGTGTCAAGGTCTGGTCGGTTCGCATGATTGGGGCATGTGATGCGCATGCCCAAAGACCACGTTTCCTGAAAAGCTTGAACATAATAGTGGAAGGAAATAAATAAAAGAGGAAGACCATAACCAAACTGGCAAAGGTACGTAAAAGAAGATAAGAAGAGAAATCTGACCAAAAAGTATCCCAGGACAGATCGGAGTGGAGAAAGAAAATCAGACCGACCCTTATAACGGGAAAAGGCCGATCAGTGTGAGTAAGGTTCACATTGTTTAGAGCATTTATTATATGTTTGCTTTTCCATTCGTCAAGATTAATCAAGTCCTAGTGTAAGGCCAAAATCAAGTCGAACGCTGTTATTTGCCGTCTATAACATGGCAACGCTAAAGTGATTTGATAAAAAATTTCACGCTGCGCATAACTTGAGCTAATGCAACTGCTGGCCCAATATATAATGGTCAACGACCCATACCTGCTTGAACAAGAGAACAGAAATGACCGATGTTAAGTCAAAATTGTGCCGGTGTCGCAGTTGTTATAATAGCTTGGGAATGATGGCGGTATTTGTTGTAAGCTTTGACAGCTGGAAGAGGCCTGCATAGATGGATGCCTAACATCTTCTGGTACGACGGAGCCAATAAGCCACATCATATAAAGTCGTACGTTCGAAACAGTGTATAATACGACGCGATGCACTCACTAATCGAGTTTGTCGTTTGGCATGTTCGCTTTGTGAGGTACTTTAGAGAAAAAACAGCTCCTAAATTTGCATATCCAATATTTGACCAGTTGTGCTATTAGTTTAGTAAAGTTTGTTTTTCCGGCTCATAGTACTAAGATGTATCTGCGTAATCACTAAATCACATTTAATAATTTCCATGATTGATAAGTAGTAATTAATGTTTTATAGTAGACGTAACATGCGTTCTAAAAGCGCTTGCAGTATTAATGGTACTGTTCGGATTTGCGATCGACAAAATCAGCCCTACTGGCCAGATACTAATTCTTGATCCTTAACCACTCCGGCATGGTTGATTTGTCTAGATTCATGAAGTACGAGCAAAATTTTGCACCCACCAATGGATTGAACCTAGGTCTTTTGAGTACGAGCCTTGTGCTTTAGACAATAAGCGGGCCGTGTTACCTTTTTCGGAGCCGGATTAACTATTATTTAGGCTGGATATACCATAATATAAAACTTGCACTTTGCAAAATCTGGCATAATTTCGTTAGTCTTACTCATATTCCGCCCAAAGTTCTAGAATTTAAGCCTTTGTAGTTAGCTGCTAAATGTGTTAGTGCGTGCATTGTGTTAAATTTTACATTTTTGCAATGCAAACTAT
This sequence comes from Trileptium ribeirensis, assembly GCA_030248225.1. Lineage (NCBI taxonomy): Eukaryota > Metazoa > Nematoda > Enoplea > Enoplida > Thoracostomopsidae > Trileptium > Trileptium ribeirensis. Next base: position 44,074 of record JASANE010025109.1, on the reverse strand, counting down.
TGAAGTTGTGAATACGCGGTACTCTACTTTATTGCTACAAGTTTCTCAGGTACATTCCTGTGAGCAATAACTTTGGTGAACATGATTAATAAAAATCATACTTATTAGGAGTAACTTTGTGTGTAAGTTAAAATCGCTGGTGTTCAAAATAGGTACCTGAAACTCATTTAAATCATGCGTAATAAACGAAACGGTCCTATGCTGCGTACTACAACTTACCTTACCTTGCTTTTATGGTAGCTATATTTTTATTAAGTTAATAATCCTGTTATGCCAATATATACTAAAATGTTCCGCGCGGGGTTGGGACTGTCCTCTCGCATACGGATGCTACGGACGGTTGTACCCTCGGGGTGTAGATCAAGACCTCAGGGTAGTAGCTTGCATTCTGCCCCTGCTTCGATTGCCATGAATCGCCTAAATATAGTCCATAATCTTTGTATGGTGAATACCAAGGGTGTACTATTAAAGATTTTGCAGAATAGAATGACACTCGGTTATATTCACGCAATTAGCCATTTAATCGACAACATGGCTGTTTTTCGGCTGAACCACCACCCCACAGGGATTGCAGGCACTAAGTAAAAAGTTCTCAAGTGTAGCAGCTATTTGGTCAGTAATAACCAATCCTATTAGAAAAGTTCTAGCAGGCACCAGTGCCTACTACGTCTGTCTGTACTTTTCTTGGTTACTGGCGCCATGACGATTGGTACCCCCAAAGCAACATTGGCAAGGGTAGCCGATACACCCTCCCAGACTGTTCTGCTTTTTTGGGAGGTGGATACGGTAAGCTGAAGAATGATCACATCATCGATAGAGTAAGTACATTTGTATGATCGCGTGATACATACTCTTACGACAAAATTTCTACTATGCACTCTTGTTATCTATAAATATTTATGCTGGGTGTAGTTTTGAACGCTTTTTGTTTAGATCAATCAAGGATATGAGCATAAAATTATTTCAAAAATTCGTCGAGCAACGAAAATTTGATAGTGACATCCGGCGTAGAGAACTTGTTGACGCAGTTCAACTCCAGAATTCAACATATAAGAAACGTCTCATCGATCGCCGCGTTTTTTCGCCATCGAGTTACAATTTGAAGTCAGGCTTAAGCTTTAAAAAATTTAATTTTTAACCTCTTGTACTTAGTACAAGAGGATATAAAATTATCTTCTCCACCTGTTTCATTAAACGCTTATTCGGTGATATAGGGATGCAAGAATTTGTTAGTCCAACCAATATATTTACTAACAATGCGGCGATAGATGACAACATAATAGTCGAAGACAAAGCATGGCAACAGTCCATTTACTGATAGCACCTCCATGAGTTCCCCTGAGATTTTCAATTTTTGTCGAGCCATCGGGATGAGAAATATCACTGTGACTCTGTTTGATTAACTAGAGTCAAACCGTTCAAATAACTTCGCGTTTATCTTAAAATTAATACAAACTACACCAACATTCAACCCAGAATCGTGAATACACCAGAAGAACAACTTACAAGTCTCTAAGAGTTCGACTATTGCATTTTGTATAAAATTCCCAAATTCTTGTTAACTTTTACTGTCATCGCACAATAATATCACGTCCCCGTGCCGCTGAACGCATTCACACCACAACTAGTTGAATTTCCACTTAGTTTCTAGACATTGCTCGAGCGAACGAACACACCACCTTACAAAGGTCACTGCTAGCTCCGACGTTCCCCATACCGCTACAACGTATTTACACCAGGATCAGCAGATTTACTGCTACTGCCAAGTTAATCATTTAATGCTCTAGTCATTATGTGTATTGTGAGCCATTTGGCAGGTACCGATTCGCTTTTATTGCGTTACAAAAACGATGGACATAACTAAACCGGAATCAAGTTAGTCTCGACCGATCTTCGGGTTTAAAATTCTTTCGGAATTTCCAAGTATATATCTGACCGTTCCAGGATCAGTAATCATCACCATTGGGTATAACCGCTGGTGCATTCGAATATTTAATTCACTACAGGGACAATGCGAAGCTTTGCGGCGACAACTAACGTGAGCGTGGTGGGACCGATTGTATTGTTATAGTGGCAATATTAACAACAAGCTACTACTTGGATATACCAAAGGACACAAATCAAAACTTTATGTCTGTAAATTTAGCTGTTATAGTAAGACGGGGTAAACTGAACACCGAATGATACATACCTCCGGAATTGTTATCCCTAAAAATAAAAATTCGCGAATTTCCATATACAAGTGTAAATGACTATTGTAATCTCTTAATTGCAGAATAAAACAAAATTAACGTAAATCCAATCTGTAGCAAAACATATCTTTTCATACAAGTTCATTACTGATGGTCAAAATCTTCACTAAAAAATGAAATACACCGACAACTCTGAGTTATCCACAAAATTGGGGCAGTGTATTTTTACACCCCTCATGTATGAAGCGGGTAGGGCGTAAAACGGCAGTATATATATACAAGCCAAACACGGGTTTAGTTTACAGAGTGCAACGAAGTGTCATACTCTTCCCCTTTGATGCATTCACTGTTATAAGTTGAGCGCTAGAACTAATCACTGGTTTACTAAATAACGTAAAGGCATTTGTGTTTACTGATATATAGCCAATACGGCGAGCGATAGGTTAGCGATAACATGAAAACATGACACATGAAATTCATAATTTTTCTTAAAAATTGTAATGTGAACATATAAACCTTGAAAATTACCGTGTTTTCGATTATTTCCTCTGGCAGTATTTTTTCTGTGTATTTGAAAGGTGATCAGGAATCTTGATCTGAAGCTTCGGATTTATCCCCGAACCACAGAGACTCGGTTGCCTTCACAGGGTGTTTAATTACTAATTTTTTATAAGAGTTGTCATTTCAGAATTATAAATTGTACCCCAACATATAAGCCTATCTGGCTTTAAAATTTGGAATCAAATAAAATTTATGTTGCTCGCATACTTCAAACTGCATTTCCAATTTTTTTTTTGCAATATTTGTATATTGACAAAATTTATATATATTATTTTCTCCTGATTTTATTTTTGGTGAAGCCAAATTAGAGAAAAAATATCAGAATTTTTGCATTTTATTTGTGGGCTCTAAACTAAATATATAATATAGCCCCGTTCTTCGGCGATGTTTTTCTTTCTGCGAATCGATCACCGTTCGCTGTTGACGACAAGCGTAATCTTAGCAGTTTAGCAGTAAAAAAAGCTTTATTGAACGCACTGCCTTTTCTGTAAATCACTTGTTTTGGAAAAATTTTTTTTAGACTTTTAAACCTTTTTGAGACCTATAATGCAATATTTTATAAATGCTTATTATTTGTTTATGGACCACAACTATTCCTACCCATATTAACCTACTGAACTGACATGTGAGCCCATTACGACACACGAGATTTGTCTAGTAGTATATAAGGTCCAGTTCTGAGTCTAGCAGAATTAGATATTCCATCAGACATGGTGTCAGCTACGGTCAAAATAACCCAATTCGTCTTTCTGTAGACACCAAGCTGCACCAAACACTACCACAACGCGCAAATTACGACCATAAGTCTAAATTTGTCAAAGTTGTCTCGGGCGCCGTCCTACCGATCCAGGCGTTACGTGTTCAAGTCAAGTCGGCAACTAATGTTTTTGCATTTTTTAGTTTTTTTTGTTTCCAAATAAATTGTACTCCTAACTATGTATGCATTAGAGTCGGAGGGGGATCATCCGCCTGAAGGTCGACCCCCCTTGAAGTGCCCCCTGTTGGCAGTCTGATCTCTCCCTGCGGCTAGGCACCTCCACCGTCTCCCACCCCACATACCGCGCGAGGAATATTTCGGCACAAATAGTCTAAAATGGCATTAATGAGCAAAAATTGATCGAAATTGGCAAAAATATACAGAAAGTTGACAAAGATCTGAGGAAAATTGGGAAAAATTATGAAAAATTTGGAGTCCGAAAAATATTCTAAATTTATCCTCCTGACGGAATCAACCCCTCCAAAGGGCCCGCTATCCCCCTGGGACTTCGAACCTCGGCCACGTGTGCTCCTACAGATATTAACAACAGAAAAAGCTAGCACTAAAGGCAAGATTATTGAAGAGCTTGTATATCGTTGTTTGTATTGATGTGGAAATGCTGAATTTGTCTGCCAAAGTCGCGTCTATGTGGCTTAACAAATACTAACTTGGGAAACTATAGCAGTTTAGGCGACAAGATGAACGTATGACCGCAAATTATATACTATCCATCGATAGCATTATTGCTGATTCACAGAATAATGCGCCCAGCTACTCGAAAATTTTTGTTACATACGACATGTCGTACGTAGCTGTGTTACATACAACATGTCGTATGTAACACTGGTACATACAAGACTACGAATCACTACTTCAGTTTGATATTGGTGCCACCGTCCAGTTTGATATTGGTGTCTCCGCTCCAATTTGATTTGGTGCCTCCTCCAGCTTGATATTGGCCCGCCTTCCAGTTTGATATTGCAGCCACCCAATTTCTATATAGGTGCACCGTTCGATTTTGATATTGATGCCCCTCTCAGTTTGATGCCGCCTCCTGTTTGATATTGGTGCCGTCTTCTGTTTGATATTGGTGCCCCTCGAGTTTGATATTGGCCCTCCTCTAGTTTGATATTACTGCCCCACTCCAGGTTGGTACTGTTGCCCCGTCCAGTTTGATATTGGTGCCCTCCTCCAATTTGATATTGGTGCCTCCTCCAGCTTGATATTGGCCCGCCTTCCAGTTTGATATTGGTGCCACCCAATTTTTATATAGGTGCACTGTTCCATTTTGATATTGGTGCCCACCTCGAGTTCGATGTTGGTGTATTCAACCAGTTTCACGTTGGTGCCGCCTCCTGTTTGATATTGGTGCCCCCTTCTGTTTGATATTGGTGCCCCTCCAGTACGATATAGGTGCCCCCTCCAGGTCGATATTGGTGTCTGCACCAATGTCATATTGGTACCCCCTCCAGTTTGATATGAGTGCACCTCCAGTTTGATAGTGGTGTGCCCCTCCAGTTTGATATTGGTGCCCCTCTCCAGTTTGATATTGGTGCCTCCTCCAGTTTGATATTGGTGCCCATTCCAGTTCGATATTGGTGCCCCCTCCAGGTTGATATTGGAGCCTCCTCCAATTTGATGTCGGTGCCCCCACCAGTTTGATTCTAGTGCAACCTCCAGTTTGATATTGGCGGTCAAGTCTCGGATTGATATTGGTGCCCGAGTCCAGTTAGATGTTGGTGCCCCCTCCAGTTTGCTATTTGTGCCCATTCCAGTTCGATATTGGTGCCCCCTCCAGTTCGATATTGGAGCCTCCTCCAATTTAATATCGATGCCCCCTCCAGTTTGATATTGGTGCCCCCTTCAATTTGATATTGGTGCCTCCTCTAGATTGATATTGGTGCTCTCTCCAGTTTGATATTGGTGGCCCCCTCCAGTTTGACGTTGCTGCACGACTTCAGTTTGATATTGGTGCCCGACTCCAGTTTGATGTTGGTGTCCCCCGAGTTTTATAATGGTATCCCCTCCAGTTCAATATTGGTGACCCCCTCCAGTTCGATATTGGTGTCTCCTCCAATTTGATATTGGTACCCCCTACAGTTTCATATTGGTGCTCCCTCCAATTTGATATTGGTGTCCCTCTCTAGTTTGATATTAGTACACCTCCAGTTTGATATTGGTGCCTCCTCCAGTTTGACATTGGTGGCCCTGTCCAGGGTCGATATTGGTGCCCGACTCCAGTTTGATATTTGTGCCCTTTCCAGTTTGATATTGGTTTCCCCTCTAGTTTGATAGTAGTGTCTCCCTCCAGTTTGTTATTAGTGCTCCTCCAGTTTGATAGTGGTGTCCCCATCCGGTTTGGTATTGGTGCCACCCTCCACTTTGATATTGGTGCCTCCTACAGTTTGACTTTGGTGGTCCTGTCTAGGATTGATATAGGTGTCCGAGCCAGTTTGATATTGGTGCCCAATCCAGTTCGATATTGGTGCTTCTTCTAATTTGATATTGGTGCCTCCTCTAGATTGATATTGGTGCTCTCTCCAGATTGATACTGGTGCCTCCTCCAGTTTGACATTGGTGGCCCCCTCCAGTACGACATTGGTGCACGACTCCAGTTTGATTGGTGCCCGACTCCAGTTTGATGTTGGTGTCCCCCCGAGTTTGATATTGGTATCACCTCCAGTTCAATATTGGTGACCCCTCCAGTTCGATATTGGTGTCTCCTCCAATTTGATATTGGTACCTTCTACAGTTTCATATTGGTGCTCCCTCCAATTTGATATTGGTGTCCCTCTCTAGTTTGATATTAGTGCACCTCCAGTTTGATATTAGTGCACCTCCAGTTTGATATTGGTGCCTCCTCCAGTTTGACACTGGCGGTCCCGTCTAGGATTGATATTGGTGTCCGAGTCCAGTTTGATATTGGTGCCCCCTCCAGTTTGGTATTTGTGCCCATTCCAGTTCGGTATTGGTGCCCCCTCCAGTTCGATATTGTAGCCTCCTCCAATTTGATATCGGTGCCCCCTCCAGTTCCCTGATAGGGTTCTCCCATATCATGGCTGCCCTTGGCAGTACTTCTCTTTTATTCGAGTTTCACGTTTTGGTGCCTCCTCCTGCTCGATTTTATTGCGCCTCCCACCTCTAGTTTGATTTGGAGGTGCCCACTATTGGGGCACCCATGAGTGGGTTGATATTGGTGCCCTCCAGTCTGGATATGGGGCACCCTACATATCAAGTGGAGTTGTCCTCAATTTTCGAACAGGAGGAGGCACCAATATCAAACAGGAGGAGGCACCAATATCAAACTGGCGGGGGCACCAATATCAAAATGAAGAGGGAACCCTATCAAACTAAAGGGGCCCCAATATCGAGCTGGAGGAAGCACCAATATCAAACTGGCGGAGGGTGCCAATATCAAACAGGAGAGGGCATCAATATCAAACTGGAGGGGGCACCAATATCAAACTAGATGGGGGCACTAATATCAAACTAACGGCGCACCAATATCGAGCTGGAGGGGGCACCAATATCAAACTGGAAGGAGACCTAAATCAAGCTGGAGGGGGCACCAATATCAATCTGGCGGGGGTACCAATAATTGGAGGGGGCACCAATATCAAACTGGAGGGAAGTACCAATATCAAACAGGACGAGGCACCAATATCAAAATGGAGGGGTGCACCAATATTAAACTGGACCGGTGCACCAATATCAAAATGAAGGGGCATCAATATCAAAATGGAGGGGGCACCAATATCAAACTAGAGGGGGACCAATATCAAACTGGAAAGGGCACACAATATCAAACAGGAGGGGGCACCAATATCGACCCTGGAGAGGGGTCACCAATATCAAATTGGAGGGGGCACCAATATCAAACTGGAGGTGAGCACCAATATCAAACTAGAAAGGGGCCAATATCAAACTGGAGGGGGCACCAATATGAAACTGGAGGTGGGCACCAAAAACTGGAGGCGACACCAATATCAAACTGGAGGGGGTCACCGATATCAAACTGGAAGGGATACCATTATAAAACTCGGGGGAGCACCAACATCAAACTGGAGGGGCACCAATATCAAACTGAAGTCGTGCAGCAACATCAAACTAGAGGGGGCACCAATATCAAACTGGAGGGGAACACTAATATCAAACTGGAGGAGGCATCAAGATCAACCTAGAGGGGGCACCATTATCAAACTGGATGGGGCAACCATATCAAATTGGAGGGGCACCAGTATCAAACTGGAGGGGGCACCAATATCAAACTGGAGGGGCACAAATATCAAAATGGAGGGGGCACCATATCAAACTGGACGGGCACCAATATCAATCCGAGACTTGAGGGCTCAATATCAAACTGGAGGTTGGACTAGAATCAAACTGGAGGGGGCACCGATATCAAACTGGAGGAGGCACCAATATCAACCTGGAGGGGGCACCAATATCAACCTGGAGGTGGATTGGGCACCAATATCAAACTGGAGGAAACACCAATATCAAACTGGAGAGGGGCACCAATATCAAACTGGAGGGGCACACCACTATCAAACTGGAGGTGCACTCATATCAAACTGGAGGGGGTACCAATATGACATTGGTGCAGACACCAATATCGACCTGGAGGGGGCACCTATATCGTACTGGAGGGGCACCAATATCAAACAGAAGGGGGCACCAATATCAAACAGGAGGCGGCACCAACGTGAAACTGGTTGAATACACCAACATCGAACTCGAGGTGGGCACCAATATCAAAATGGAACAGTGCACCTATATAAAAATTGGGTGGCACCAATATCAAACTGGAAGGCGGGCCAATATCAAGCTGGAGGAGGCACCAATATCAAATTGGAGGAGGGCACCAATATCAAACTGGACGGGGCACCAATATCAAACTGGAGGGAGGCACTAATATCAAACTGCAGGAGGGAACTAATATCAAACTGGAGAGGGGGCACCAATATCAAACAGAAGACGGCACCAATATCAAACAGGAGGCGGCATCAAACTCGAGAGGGGCATCAATATCAAAATGGAACGGTGCACCTATATAGAAATTGGGTGGCTGCAATATCAAACTGGAAGGCGGGCCAATATCAAGCTGGAGGAGGCACCAAATCAAATTGGAGCGGAGACACCAATATCAAACTGGACGGTGGCACCAATATCAAACTGAAGTAGTGATTCGTAGTCTTGTATGTACCAGTGTTACATACGACATGTTGTATGTAACACAGCTACGTACGACATGTCGTATGTAACAAAAATTTTCGAGTAGCTGGGCGCATTATTCTGTGAATCAGCAATAATGCTATCGATGGATAGTATATAATTTGCGGTCATACGTTCATCTTGTCGCCTAAACTGCTATAGTTTCCCAAGTTAGTATTTGTTAAGCCACATAGACGCGACTTTGGCAGACAAATTCAGCATTTCCACATCAATACAAACAACGATATACAAGCTCTTCAATAATCTTGCCTTTAGTGCTAGCTTTTTCTGTTGTTAATATCTGTAGGAGCACACGTGGCCGAGGTTCGAAGTCCCAGGGGGATAGCGGGCCCTTTGGAGGGGTTGATTCCGTCAGGAGGATAAATTTAGAATATTTTTCGGACTCCAAATTTTTCATAATTTTTCCCAATTTTCCTCAGATCTTTGTCAACTTTCTGTATATTTTTGCCAATTTCGATCAATTTTTGCTCATTAATGCCATTTTAGACTATTTGTGCCGAAATATTCCTCGCGCGGTATGTGGGGTGGGAGACGGTGGAGGTGCCTAGCCGCAGGGAGAGATCAGACTGCCAACAGGGGGCACTTCAAGGGGGGTCGACCTTCAGGCGGATGATCCCCCTCCGACTCTAATGCATACATAGTTAGGAGTACAATTTATTTGGAAACAAAAAAAAACTAAAAAATGCAAAAACATTAGTTGCCGACTTGACTTGAACACGTAACGCCTGGATCGGTAGGACGGCGCCCGAGACAACTTTGACAAATTTAGACTTATGGTCGTAATTTGCGCGTTGTGGTAGTGTTTGGTGCAGCTTGGTGTCTACAGAAAGACGAATTGGGTTATTTTGACCGTAGCTGACACCATGTCTGATGGAATATCTAATTCTGCTAGACTCAGAACTGGACCTTATATACTACTAGACAAATCTCGTGTGTCGTAATGGGCTCACATGTCAGTTCAGTAGGTTAATATGGGTAGGAATAGTTGTGGTCCATAAACAAATAATAAGCATTTATAAAATATTGCATTATAGGTCTCAAAAAGGTTTAAAAGTCTAAAAAAAATTTTTCCAAAAACAAGTGATTTACAGAAAAGGCAGTGCGTTCAATAAAGCTTTTTTTACTGCTAAACTGCTAAGATTACGCTTGTCGTCAACAGCGAACGGTGATCGATTCGCAGAAAGAAAAACATCGCCGAAGAACGGGGCTATATTATATATTTAGTTTAGAGCCCACAAATAAAATGCAAAAATTCTGATATTTTTTCTCTAATTTGGCTTCACCAAAAATAAAATCAGGAGAAAATAATATATATAAATTTTGTCAATATACAAATATTGCAAAAAAAAAAATTGGAAATGCAGTTTGAAGTATGCGAGCAACATAAATTTTATTTGATTCCAAATTTTAAAGCCAGATAGGCTTATATGTTGGGGTACAATTTATAATTCTGAAATGACAACTCTTATAAAAAATTAGTAATTAAACACCCTGTGAAGGCAACCGAGTCTCTGTGGTTCGGGGATAAATCCGAAGCTTCAGATCAAGATTCCTGATCACCTTTCAAATACACAGAAAAAATACTGCCAGAGGAAATAATCGAAAACACGGTAATTTTCAAGGTTTATATGTTCACATTACAATTTTTAAGAAAAATTATGAATTTCATGTGTCATGTTTTCATGTTATCGCTAACCTATCGCTCGCCGTATTGGCTATATATCAGTAAACACAAATGCCTTTACGTTATTTAGTAAACCAGTGATTAGTTCTAGCGCTCAACTTATAACAGTGAATGCATCAAAGGGGAGAGTATGACACTTCGTTGCACTCTGTAAACTAAACCCGTGTTTGGCTTGTATATATATACTGCCGTTTTACGCCCTACCCGCTTCATACATGAGGGGTGTAAAAATACACTGCCCCCCCAATTTTGTGGATAACTCAGAGTTGTCGGTGTATTTCATTTTTAGTGAAGATTTTGACCATCAGTAATGAACTTGTATGAAAAGATATGTTTTGCTACAGATTGGATTTACGTTAATTTTGTTTTATTCTGCAATTAAGAGATTACAATAGTCATTTACACTTGTATATGGAAATTCGCGAATTTCTATTTTTAGGGATAACAATTCCGGAGGTATGTATCATTCGGTGTTCAGTTTACCCCGTCTTACTATAACAGCTAAATTTACAGACATAAAGTTTTGATTTGTGTCCTTTGGTATATCCAAGTAGTAGCTTGTTGTTAATATTGCCACTATAACAATACAATCGGTCCCACCACGCTCACGTTAGTTGTCGCCGCAAAGCTTCGCATTGTCCCTGTAGTGAATTAAATATTCGAATGCACCAGCGGTTATACCCAATGGTGATGATTACTGATCCTGGAACGGTCAGATATATACTTGGAAATTCCGAAAGAATTTTAAACCCGAAGATCGGTCGAGACTAACTTGATTCCGGTTTAGTTATGTCCATCGTTTTTGTAACGCAATAAAAGCGAATCGGTACCTGCCAAATGGCTCACAATACACATAATGACTAGAGCATTAAATGATTAACTTGGCAGTAGCAGTAAATCTGCTGATCCTGGTGTAAATACGTTGTAGCGGTATGGGGAACGTCGGAGCTAGCAGTGACCTTTGTAAGGTGGTGTGTTCGTTCGCTCGAGCAATGTCTAGAAACTAAGTGGAAATTCAACTAGTTGTGGTGTGAATGCGTTGCAGCGGCACGGGGACGTGATATTATTGTGCGATGACAGTAAAAGTTAACAAGAATTTGGGAATTTTATACAAAATGCAATAGTCGAACTCTTAGAGACTTGTAAGTTGTTCTTCTGGTGTATTCACGATTCTGGGTTGAATGTTGGTGTAGTTTGTATTAATTTTAAGATAAACGCGAAGTTATTTGAACGGTTTGACTCTAGTTAATCAAACAGAGTCACAGTGATATTTCTCATCCCGATGGCTCGACAAAAATTGAAAATCTCAGGGGAACTCATGGAGGTGCTATCAGTAAATGGACTGTTGCCATGCTTTGTCTTCGACTATTATGTTGTCATCTATCGCCGCATTGTTAGTAAATATATTGGTTGGACTAACAAATTCTTGCATCCCTATATCACCGAATAAGCGTTTAATGAAACAGGTGGAGAAGATAATTTTATATCCTCTTGTACTAAGTACAAGAGGTTAAAAATTAAATTTTTTAAAGCTTAAGCCTGACTTCAAATTGTAACTCGATGGCGAAAAAACGCGGCGATCGATGAGACGTTTCTTATATGTTGAATTCTGGAGTTGAACTGCGTCAACAAGTTCTCTACGCCGGATGTCACTATCAAATTTTCGTTGCTCGACGAATTTTTGAAATAATTTTATGCTCATATCCTTGATTGATCTAAACAAAAAGCGTTCAAAACTACACCCAGCATAAATATTTATAGATAACAAGAGTGCATAGTAGAAATTTTGTCGAAGAGTATGTATCACGCGATCATACAAATGTACTTACTCTATTCGATGATGTGATCATTCTTCAGCTTACCACATCCACCTCCCAAAAAAGCAGAACAGTCTGGGAGGGTGTATCGGCTACCCTTGCCAATGTTGCTTTGGGGGTACCAATCGTCATGGCGCCAGTAACCAAGAAAAGTACAGACAGACGTAGTAGGCACTGGTGCCTGCTAGAACTTTTCTAATAGGATTGGTTATTACTGACCAAATAGCTGCTACACTTGAGAACTTTTTACTTAGTGCCTGCAATCCCTGTGGGGTGGTGGTTCAGCCGAAAAACAGCCATGTTGTCGATTAAATGGCTAATTGCGTGAATATAACCGAGTGTCATACTATTCTGCAAAATCTTTAATAGTACACCCTTGGTATTCACCATACAAAGATTATGGACTATATTTAGGCGATTCATGGCAATCGAAGCAGGGGCAGAATGCAAGCTACTACCCTGAGGTCTTGATCTACACCCCGAGGGTACAACCGTCCGTGCCCCGTCCCTATCCAACGCACAGTCCCAACCCCGCGCGGAACATTTTAGTATATATTGGCATAACAGGATTATTAACTTAATAAATATAGCTACCATAAAAGCAAGGTAAGGTAAGTTGTAGTACGCAGCATAGGACCGTTTCGTTTATTACGCATGATTTAAATGAGTTTCAGGTTCCTATTTTGAACACCAGCGATTTTAACTTCCACACAAAGTTACTCCTAATAAGTATGATTTCTATTAATCATGTTCACCAAAGTTATTGCTCACAGGAATGTACCTGAGAAACTTGTAGCAATAAGTAGAGTACCGCGTATTCACAACTTCAATAGTTTGCATTGCAAAAATGTAAAATTTAACACAATGCACGCACTAACACATTTAGCAGCTAACTACAAAGGCTTAAATTCTAGAACTTTGGGCGGAATATGAGTAAGACTAACGAAATTATGCCAGATTTTGCAAAGTGCAAGTTTTATATTATGGTATATCCAGCCTAAATAATAGTTAATCCGGCTCCGAAAAGGTGACACGGGCCGCTTATTGTCTAAAGCACAAGGCTCGTACTCAAAAGACCTAGGTTCAATCCATTGGTGGGTGCAAAATTTTGCTCAAAATTTTACACGAAATCTACAATTAATTCATGCCGGAAGTGGTTAAGGATCAGAATTACATCTGCTGAGAGGGCTGATTTTGTCGATCGCAAATCCGAACAGTACCATTAATACTGCAAAAATGCTTTTCAGAACCACGTTACGTTGATCATAAAACATTAATTACTACTTATCAATCATGGAAATTATTAAATGTAATTAGTGATTATGAATATACATCTTAGTACTATGAGCCGGAAAAACAAACTTTATGAAACGAGAATACAACTCGTCAAATATTGGCACAATATGCAATCTAGGAGCTGTTTTTTCCTTAAAGTACCTCACAAAGCGAACATGCCAAACGACAAACTCGATTAGTGAGTGCATCGCGTCGTATTATACACTGTTTCAAATGTACGACTTTATATGATGTGGCTTATCTGCTCCGTAGGATAGAGATGTTAGGAATACATCGATGCAGGTCTGAGCCGGCTGTCAAAGCTTACAACAAATACCGCCATCATTCCCAAGCTATTATAACAACTGCGATATCTACACAATTTTGACACAACATTGGTTATTTTTGCTCTCTTGTTCAGCAGGTAAAGGTTGCTGTCTAGTATATATTGGGCCAGCAGTTGCATTAGCTCAAGTCACGCGTAGTGTGAAATTTTTTATCAAATCACTTTAGCGTTGCCATGTTATAGACGGAAATAACAGCGTTCGACTTGATTTTGGCCTTACACTAGGACTTGATTAATCTTGACGAATGGAAAAGCAAACATATAATAAATGCTCTAAACAATGTGAACCTTACTCACACTGATCGGCCTTTTCCCGTTATAAGGGTCGGTCTGATTTTCTTTCTCCACTCCGATCTGTCCTGGGATACTTTTTGGTCAGATTTCTCTTCTTATCTTCTTTTACGTACCTTTGCCAGTTTGGTTATGGTCTTCCTCTTTTATTTATTTCCTTCCACTATTATGTTCAAGCTTTTCAGGAAACGTGGTCTTTGGGCATGCGCATCACATGCCCCAATCATGCGAACCGACCAGACCTTGACACTTGGATGACGGCTTCGATTTTCATGTTGTTTAAAATTGTATATTTCGCCAGTCTGTTCATTCTGGTCTTTCTTTAGCACAACATAACATCTTCTTTCCCACCGTCGGCAGCTTCCTTAAGTCAGCAATCTTAAATGCCCTGCACTTCGCGCCATAGAGCATAGCAGGCCTTGTTAGTGTGGAATGTGCTCTGTTGTTCAGTTTCAATTCAGGAATTCTACAGGGGACATTGCGCCACATCTCCACATACTCTTCAAAGTGACTACCATCGATCACTGCAAGGTCATCCGCAAATATCATATACCATAGCAGTTTGGCGTTGATGTTCCAAGTCAGTACATCCATGATGATAATAAACAGAAAATGGTTAAGTCTCGATGCAAAGCCACTGTTATCGGGAAGAGGTCGAGAACGACTTTGTCTGCAACTGATGTGTATTGTCCTGTTTCAGTACATGTCCTTGATGACTTCTATGTACACTGATGGGAACGAGACACGACCATATAAGGTGTATGGATATCGTGTCATAATCTAACACTAGGCCAACGAATGTACATGGAGGCGGTTTTCCTTCTCTCCAAACGTTTCCATCAGTATTCGTAGTTTGAAGACTGTGTCTGTTGTGTCTCGTTCGCTTTTGAATCCAAATTGGCTATCGTCAACAGGAACTATTTTTCGAAGCCTGCTTTTTATGATGCGTTCTTATAGTTTCATCGTGTGATTCAGCAAATTTATACCACGGCACTTCTGGCAGTCTTGCAAGTCACCCTTGATCTGATATATCGGTACCAGTTAACTTCTTCTCCAATCGTCCGCCATTTTCTCGGTATTTTAGGCACCTGTTTAGTATTCTCGGTTTGTCTTCCATCCGGCTTCTTTTACAGCTGTCCATGGTGTTATCGGGATGTTATCCGCGGCTGTACTTTTCTAAATACCCATTTTCGGAAGATGGACCAGAAATTCAGGTTTCGCGATTACTTCTACCGGCGTATGACGTTACCTGGCGTGTAAGTCTATCGTACTATGAGGCTAAACTCAATACATAGTAAAAAATTAAGGATATCAGCGTATTCGTTCATGAGTTGTAGTCGTTGTTGTAATAAAAATCAACAATAATGCAGTACCATAGTAACCAAGAACAGAATGATATATCCTTAGCAGAAAATTTATAACTACTGATTTCTAATTTGGAACAAGTTTCTTGGAGTAGTATTCATCGCAATCTGTTAACCATTCCTAAGGCGAAGTTACCCTTGTCTACAACCCAGAAGAACATTTATATGGGTCCATCTTTGATTTCGGAAACTGTAGTAGTCAAACATACGTTTTGCCTAATTAATGTTTTAGTTGGGCAAATCCAACGGTATTAATGTATGTTTTTACCGCGTCATTATAAAAACATTCATTATAATAATGTAATCCTTTTGTGGCGCCTTCATAATAAACAAATCATGTTCTCGTGCCTGATTATGAATGCTAATGCCATTCTGATGCAACATTTTATGGTGCAATCTGATGCAACATTTTATGGTGCAATTTGATGCAACATTTTATGGTGCAATCTGATGCAACATTTTACGGTGCAATATGATGCAATATTTTATGGTGCAATCTGATGCTACATTTTATGGTGCAATCTGATGCAATATTTTATGGTGCAATCTGATGCAATATTTTATGGTGCAATCTGATGCAACATTTTATGGTGCAATCTGATGCAACATTTTATGGTGCAATCTGATGCAACATTTTATGGTGCAATCTGATGCAACATTTTATGGTGCAATCTGATGCAACATTTTATGGTGCAATCTGATGCAACATTTTATGGTGCAATCTGATGCAATATTTTATGGTGCAATCTGATGCAACATTTTATGGTGCAATCTGATGCAATATTTCATGGTGCAATCTGATGCAACATTTTATGGTGCAATCTGATGCAATATTTTATGGTGCAATCTGATGCAACATTTTATGGTGCAATCTGATGCAATATTTTATGGTGCAATCTGATGCAACATTTTATGGTGCAATCTGATGCAACATTTTATGGTGCAATCTGATGCAACATTTTATGGTGCAATCTGATGCAACATTTTATGGTGCAATCTAATGCAATTATCTACGCCGCCGCTGTTTATTATATAATTATGCAAATCAGTTCTATGTATATAAGTTGTACATTTTTGCCAATATACTATGTATATATTTGTAGTTCATTTGACTTCTTGCAACGCAACTTAAGGTGTGTTCACACGCTCAAATTTTTTGCTCAAATTTTGATCAAATTTTGATCAAAGTTTGAAAGCATCTTTTTTGCATTTTTGATGAGTTTGAATGTGTGAACACTGTTCAAAATTTTCAAAGATATTCCTGTAGCCAATCATCGACAAGATTCATTACATGAAAAAGTTTGAGCTCAAATTTTGTTCTCAAATTTTGAAATATCGCAATTTTTCGTTAAAAATTACCTTCAAATTTTGATCAAATTTTGAGCTCAAATTTTTAGCTCAAAATTTAAGCAAAAAGTTTGAGCGTGTGAACACGCCTTTAGTGCTACGCTTTTCTACATCTGAATTAGTATTCTTATCGTATCTGCGAAAGGCATTTGAACATGGATGGTTCTTCATGCTATTGTCCTTTCACGTCAGCCCGGCGAAGGAAATGCTTCTTTTAGCTCGGAGCAATTGCAATATCCAAGCCTTATTTGCATATTTGGGTACCAATTTGAACGCCGAGGATACGTAAATTTGAGTCAGCTTAATTAATTAATAAGTATTAAAAAGTTAATACTTTATTAATTGTTAATAAATTAAATATTAATAATTAATAAATTATTAATAAATTTATACTTCGGCTTACGAGAACAGTCATAGTTTGTGTTGTCTACCCGGGTAGCCGTTTCCTAAGTGATACCCAAACCTAATACAGACACCCACACACCATATTAATCAATCAAATGAGTTAACTTCTTCTGTGTAACCAAATATACAGAAACTTCTCGGTCGGATAATTCTCAACCGCCGTGAAAATTTGTATTTAATTAATGTTTGTTATTTAAAAAGCTTTAAATTTAGACTCTAGTGCCTAAATTATATAAATATATTCATACCATAAAGATATAATGGTTCTGAAACGAATGAAAATTCGTTCAAACAGTCGCCACCAGCCGACACTTGGGCTTCTACACAGCTAAAAGTAGTATAAGGCAAAAGATTACTACAAGAAATCATTTTGAGTTACCTTTTCCCATAACCCTGTGAATGTATTATACAAAAATTGTGTATTTTCTCGAATTTAGTGCACTAACCTAGCAATGACTTGGCGAATACCTAACTAGATTCTCGTTCATGATAGCGTTTGTTTAGGAATATTGTGTTTATTCGAATAGAAAGGGACATTGATAAAAAGTAAACCCGAGCAGAACCTTGTATAAAATTTCGAAATGGCAAAGTTTGTTCTCGGTTTTGGTTCCCTTAATTCACTGTTGAACTAGGTGCCACGCCAACATCAACACTACGAGCAAATTACGTAAAGACACATAAGTGTTCAACACTTAAGGTACAACAGTCAGTCATAAGTGGACCTATATGCGGATGTTATTTATAACTTGCTACTAAATAGTTATATCTTGCATAAACCATTGCCGAAAATCTTACGTTAATCTTGATTATAGCCGGTCATCAGACTCATTCCTTGGGATAACTTGAATCATAATATTCAGTAAATCTTCTGAAGTTGTGGGTGAGACGTTATAACTTAGCATTGTTGAATAGTGGCTAGCGCAATGACTCTTATACCGCGTGTATCTATTGTCAATACCGTTACAACAGGGTTAATGCGTCCTGTAATTCAGAGACTATTTAGGTTGTTACCGATTTCTCCAGGATTATTAATGCATCATTTACAATAAGATACGTGCGCGTGGTCCTAATTATGTCACGCGTTCAAATGGGCTAACTACTATGTCACGCATACAGTCCAGCTCGACTATTTAATTTTTGAATAGCCTAGCTAGGCTATGCATTTGTCATCTAGGGTCGAGCCGGACTGTGCTTTTGTCAGCACGAAGCGTCCAGCTGAGCCCTATAACTTAAGCCAGAGACTAGTCCGCGAACAGTACGTTTTATTATACGTATCTAAATAATGCCCCAGAAGCGGCATACAGTTTAAAACGTTAATTGTATATATTAAAACAAATATATAACTTAGAATTAATACGAAAATAGTATGGAACAAAATGCTATTACACTAAGCACAATACTAAATAAATTTTCTCAATTGACTGTTCAGCCGGACGCTCCGTTTGTCACACAGAGCCTAGCTAATCTCCCTGTTTGTCACATTAAGGCTAGCTAAGCTATAAAAATGTACCATAGTAGTCCAGCTAAGCTATAGTTCACCCGAACTAGTTGAGTTGGACGCGTGACATAAGTTGAAACTGGCGCACACATCTTATCGTTAATGATGCATAACGTTTAGTATTCACCATTAGTCTCAAGGTTAGTAGTTATATTCGATACATGGATAGATGTTCGAAGACCCGGGAGGGGGGCAGAGGAGTCCACGGGGGGCCTTCCGCTCCAGGGGTCCTGACGGTCGATGGGCGGTGTGTATCCCCATCGGCACTGCGAAAAGCGCCTGTGGCTACGGCCCTTACGGCATCGAGGTATTGTAACCCGGATGGAAGGGTTAGCGGGATAAGTGGAGGGGGTCCCAACCTCAGGGGAACACACACCTCTCTATAAGCATGTAGGTATGTTAAATTCTGAATGATATCCTCTCATTTCTAGTTCTTAGCTATATTCGATATGTACAAAGCAATATTTCGCTTATAAACTCTAAAGAATGTAAAAAGCCGAAGGGGTTTCGGTCATATAATTCCCGATTGGGCAATTATAACTGCAACATTTTGTTGACAGAATTTAACTACCATATGTAAAGCTCATAAAATATTTGAAAGAAAAAACATTTCCTATTACGATTGGTCCTCTTTTTGCGTTATATTTTGCGAAATTACACCATTTTTATATTGTACTCGAAACACAACTACTATAAATTATATATTACCATCAAATATTTATAGTTTACATAAATTCCATATATAATATACAAATATAGATAAATAACTTATTTAAAATATAACGAAATTAATTTAAAAATCCAACTCTAACATGCGGTCTATTAAAGTTAAACTAAAGCAATTATAGCAAACATATTTGTTGTATATCCGGATAAGATAAGGTAGTCATATCTTAAAATATAACTAAATTTAAACGCAGTTAAGGTAATATTTGGTTTTTATAAAAAGCAATTTTGAGAACAAGTATGATCAAAATTGCTGGTTCACCAAATAATGTATCATTTACAATAAAATGCGTGCGCGTGGTCCTAATTATGTCAAGCGTTCAAATCGGCTAGCTACTATTTCACGCTGACAGTCCTGCTCGACTATTAAAATTGTGAATAGCAAGGTAAGCTATTCGTTTGTCATCGACTGTCGGATCCGGACTGTGCTTTTGTCACGATGCGTTCAGGTGACTATTTAGCCCGCGAAAATTACAAAATTACGTTTTAGTATATGTACCTAATTAATGCCCCAAAGGCGACAGAATTCTTAATAAAAACAAGTATACAACTTAGAATTAGTGTGAAAATGCTATAGAACAAAATTCTATTACACTAATCTCAATACCACATAAAAATTCTCAATTGACAGTTAAGCCGGACGCTCCGTTTGTCACGCAGAGCCCACCTAAACTCCCTGTTTGTCACATTAACACTAGCTAAGCTATCAAAATGTACAATAGTAGTCCAGCTAAGCTATAGTTCGCCGGAACTAGTTTAGCTGGACGGGTGACACAATTTGGCCTTGGCGCACGCATCATATTGTAAATGAAGCATTATATGTCGATCTTACTCGAAAATTATTGTTACACACTTCATGCCGTATATTATTAACGATAATAATATGTAGATAAGTAAAAGTGAAATATAAAATCCTAGTAAGTGGCTACACTAACCAATATATAAATCTTCGGAGACGCGGTTGTCTCATGCAAATAATTAACATAACATTCAGCATGCCGAAAAACGTATATAGATAATTCTAGATGACCTGTACGCAATACGTAACGAAATAACAGAAGACGTATTATATTGCGGAAATGGATGTTCCTTGACCCGAAACCCAATGAAACCCCATCAAAAAGCTCAAAATATGCACGTTGGGCCCAAGATAACAAAATTATTGTATTCAGTGTTCATAAAGGACGCATACTATAAACCATTCTTGATGCCCTGCACGCAATAGATAACCAAACATATGAAATTGACTACATATCGAAAATCAGGTTTGTCAACTGTAAAACCCTCGAAACCCCATTGAAAGGTATGAATGGCCAAGTTAGGCTTTAGGTGGCAAAGCCACAGTATTCAGGGTGTTTGGCAACTTAATAGGCCCTCATTTTAAGATAAAACACTCGATAGTATGGCGGAAATTGAAAAACGGCTATTTCTGGCAAAGGGTCAACGAACCAATTTTAGATGCGAAGCCTGTTTCGCGAGATATGAGCTGCGAAAGACTGGTACCCGTATGGTCAGCTTTGGAAAACAACCCTTAAAACCGTTTTTTGTGCCATTTTGATCCCGAAGATGGAGTCGGAGCTGTTCTCGTTCAACTAAATGGCACAGCCTTGCCGCTTTTTCTATCGAATAAAAAATATACCGAAATCCATCCTTGTGAAGGTGAGTTATTGACAGAAACAGACAAAAATAGAAATTGCCACGGTTTTCCCCTTAATGCCCGCAGTGGAAACGCCGCTCGCTTCGATTGCTCCGTTTCAACAACTATATATTACAGGACATATGGATATGTCATACTTACAGTGGGACTCTATTTCTAGCTCTAGGAGCTTATCACTTCTTGGACATGCTTCACCATTAGGCAGATGTGCTAAAGTATACCACCAACTTTCTTATCTGCTCCAGGCAGATCCTAGTCTGAGCCATCGATGATTTTCAAATCCCGAGTATCCCTGAAGGGGGCTACAATATAATGTTAGAAAAAGAACATCTTCGAGCGGGGGTTAAGGTCTTATAACTTTCTAACGGTGGCGTAGATTAAAATACACCATTAGATTTCTCTCACCAAGCTGAGTCATATGGTGCCCAATACGACCATATTCCGAGCAAAAATTTTTGAGTTCCCAAGGGGAGAAAATGGAGACCTCAAAAAATCGAAAAAATTGTTCAGGGATGTGGGTAAAATCAGTATTTTCTGAACCGACTCATCGAGCTGAATCGATTGATGCCAAAATCAGTTCTGTATCTTCAAAATTGAATAACGCCTAAGGCTTGGTCTAGTTTATTGAGAATGGCATGGCATGCATTTTATTTACGCTCTTTAGGTTTACTTTGGCCCTTTTCAACTAAATTATAACCAAGTATAGCTGAGCTTCTCTTTGTGTTTTTTAAATCTGGTCACCGGTTGGCGGCTGTTGTTGTTACTTTGGCCCTTTTCAACTAAATTATAACCAAGTATAGCTGAGCTTCTCTTTGTGTTTTTTAAATCTGGTCACCGAAACCGGTTGGCGGCTGTTGTTGTTACTGATTGCAAAAAAGGAACGATTTCACATTAGCTAAGATATAATGTTCCGAACTATATAAATCGGAAGTTACAAACGGTTAGCCTTTTGAGAATCCAGCATTTGGAAGTTTTGTCGGTAAATAGTCTCCGCCATGGCATCAGATGGTATCTAGCTGTACTGTATTTCATGAATAGGTGTCGATAGGGTGTTACCCTCTATGGGGACTGCTTTTCTCTAATTTAGTGCACTAACTATATGTAACATAGCAATGACTTCACGAATAGCTCACTAGGTTCTCGTTCGTGATGGCGTTTGTTTAGGAATATTGTGTTTATTCGCATAGAAAGTAAACCCGAGCAGAACCTTGTATAAAATTTCGAAATGGCAAAGTTTGTTCTCGTTTTTGGTTCCCTTAATTCACTGTTGAACTAGGTGCCACGCCAACATCAACACTACGAGCAAATTACGTAAAGACACATAAGTGTTCAAAACTTAAGGTACAACAGTCAGTCATAAGTGGACGTATATGCGGATGTTATTTACAACTTGCTACTAAATAGTTATATCTTGCATAAACCATTGCCGAAAATCTTACGTTAATCTTGATTATAGCCGGTCATCAGACTCATTCCTTGGGATAACTTGAATCATAATATTCAGTAAATCTTCTGAAGTTGTGGGTGAGACGTTATAACTTAGCATTGTTGAATAGTGGCTAGCGCAATGACTCTTATACCGCGTGTATCTATTGTCAATACCGTTACAACAGGGTTAATGCGTCCTGTAATTCAGAGACTATTTAGGTTGTTACCGATTTCTCCAGGATTATTAATGCATCATTTACAATAAGATGCGTGCGCGTGGTCCTAATTATGTCACGCGTTCAAATGGGCTAGCTACTATGTCACGCATACAGTCCAGCTCGACTATTTAATTTTTGAATAGCCTAGCTAGGCTATGCATTTGTCATCTAGGGTCGAGCCGGACTGTGCTTTTGTCAGCACGAAGCGTCCAGCTGAGCCCTATAACTTAAGCCAGAGACTAGTCCGCGAACAGTACGTTTTATTATACGTATCTAAATAATGCCCCAGAAGCGGCATACAGTTTAAAACGTTAATTGTATATATTAAAACAAATATATAACTTAGAATTAATACAAAAATAGTATGGAACAAAATGCTATTACACTAAGCACAATACTAAATAAATTTTCTCAATTGACTGTTCAGCCGGACGCTCCGTTTGTCACACAGAGCCTAGCTAAGCTCCCTGTTTGTCACATTAAGGCTAGCTAAGCTATAAAAATGTACCATAGTAGTCCAACTAAGCTATAGTTCACCCGAACTAGCTGAGTTGGAGGCGTGCCATAAGTTGAAACTGGCGCACACATCTTATCGTTAATGATGCATAACGTTTAGTATTCACCATTAGTCTCAAGGTTAGTAGTTATATTCCATACATGGATAGATGTCCGAAGACCCGGGAAGGGGGCAGACGAGTCCACGGGGGCCTTCCGCTCCAGGGGTCCTGGCGGTCGATGGGCGGTGTGCAAGCCCTTCGGCACCGCGAAAAGCGCCTATGGCCTTCGGCCCTTACGGCATCGAGGTATTGTGACCTGGATGGAAGGGTTAGTGGGATAAGTGGAGGGGGTCCAACCTCAGGGGAACACACACCTCTCTATAAGCATGTAGGTATGTTAAATTCTGAATGATATCCTCTCATTTCTAGTTCTTAGCTATATTCGATATGTACAAAGCAATATTTCGCTTATAAACTCTAAAGAATCTAAAAAGCCTAAGGCTTTTCGGTCATGTAATTCCCGATTGGGCAATTATATAATATAATATTTTGTTGACAGAATTTAACTACCATATGTAAAGCTCATAAAATATTTGAAAGAAAAACATTTCCTATTACGATTGGTCCTCTTTTTGCGTTATATTTTGCGAAATTACACCATTTTTATATTGTACTCGAAACAGAACTACTATAAATTATATATTACCATCAAATATTTATAGTTTACATAAATGCCATATATAATATCCAAATATAGATAAATAACTTATTTAAAATATAACGAAATTAATTTAAAAATCCAACTCTAACATGCGGTCTATTAAAGTTAAACTAAAGCAATTATAGCAAACATAGGTATTATTTGTTGTATTAACATCCGGATAAGATAAGGTAGTCATATCTTAAAATATAACTAAATTTAAACGCAGTTAAGGTAATATTTGGTTTTTATAAAAAGCAATTTTGAGAACAAGTATGATCAAAATTGCTGGTTCACCAAATAATGTATCATTTACAATAAAATGCGTGCGCGTGGTCCTAATTATGTCAAGCGTTCAAATCGGCTAGCTACTATTTCACGCTGACAGTCCTGCTCGACTATTAAAATTGTGAATAGCAAGGTAAGCTATTCGTTTGTCATCGACTGTCGGATCCGGACTGTGCTTTTGTCACGATGCGTTCAGGTGACTATTTAGCCCGCGAAAATTACAAAATTACGTTTTAGTATATGTACCTAATTAATGCCCCCAAAGGCGACAGAATTCTTAATAAAAACAAGTATACAACTTAGAATTAGTGTGAAAATGCTATAGAACAAAATTCTATTACACTAATCTCAATACCACATAAAAATTCTCAATTGACAGTTAAGCCGGACGCTCCGTTTGTCACGCAGAGCCCACCTAAACTCCCTGTTTGTCACATTAACACTAGCTAAGCTATCAAAATGTACAATAGTAGTCCAGCTAAGCTATAGTTCGCCGGAACTAGTTTAGCTGGACGGGTGACACAATTTGGCCTTGGCGCACGCATCATATTGTAAATGAAGCATTATATGTCGATCTTACTCGAAAATTATTGTTACACACTTCATGCCGTATATTATTAACGATAATAATATGTAGATAAGTAAAAGTGAAATATAAAATCCTAGTAAGTGGCTACACTAACCAATATATAAATCTTCGGAGACGCGGTTGTCTCATGCAAATAATTAACATAACATTCAGCATGCCGAAAAACGTATATAGATAATTCTAGATGACCTGTACGCAATACGTAACGAAATAACAGAAGACGTATTATATTGTGGAAATGGATGTTCCTTGACCCGAAACCCAATGAAACCCCATCAAAAAGCTCAAAATATGCACGTTGGGCCCAAGATAACAAAATTATTGTATTCAGTGTTCATAAAGGACGCATACTATAAACCATTCTTGATGCCCTGCACGCAATAGATAACCAAACACATGAAATTGACTACATATCGAAAATCAGGTTTGTCAACTGTAAAACCCTCGAAACCCCATTGAAAGGTATGAATGGCCAAGTTAGGCTTTAGGTGGCAAAGCCACAGTATTCAGGGTGTTTGGCAACTTAATAGGCCCTCATTTTAAGATAAAACACTCGATAGTATGGCGGAAATTGAAAAACGGCTATTTCTGGCAAAGGGTCAACGAACCAATTTTAGATGCGAAGCCTGTTTCGCGAGATATGAGCTGCGAAAGACTGGTACCCGTATGGTCAGCTTTGGAAAACAACCCTTAAAACCGTTTTTTTGTGCCATTTTGATCCCGAAGATGGAGTCGGAGCTGTTCTCGTTCAACTAAATGGCACAGCCTTGCCGCTTTTTCTATCGAATAAAAAATATACCGAAATCCATCCTTGTGAAGGTGAGTTATTGACAGAAACAGACAAAAATAGAAATTGCCACGGTTTTCCCCTTAATGCCCGCAGTGGAAACGCCGCTCGCTTCGATTGCTCCGTTTCAACAACTATATATTACAGGACATATGGATATGTCATACTTACAGTGGGACTCTGTTTCTAGCTCTAGGAGCTTATCACTGCTTATACATACTTCATCATTAGACAGATGTGCTAAAGTATACCACCAACTTTCTTATCTGCTTCAGGCGTTCCTAGTCTGAGCCATCGATGATTTTCAAATCCCGAGTATCCCTGAAGGGGCTACATTATAATATTAGAAAAAAACATCTTCGAGCGGGGGTTAAGGTCTTATAACTTTCTAACGGTGGCGTAGATTAAAATAAACTACACACCATTAGATTTCTGTCACCAAGCCGAGTCATATGGTGCCCAATGGTCATATTCCTAACAAAAAATTTTTGAGTTCCCAAGGGGAGAATATGGGGACCTCAAAAAATCGAAAAAAAAATTGTTCAGGGATGCGGGTAAAATCAGTGTTTTCTGAACCGCCTTATCGACCTGAATCGATTGATACCAAAATCAGTCTGTATCGTCAAAATTGTATAACGACTATTAAGGCGTGGTTTAGCTTATTGCCAACGGCATGGCCTGCATTTTATTTACGCTCTTTAGGTTTACTTTGACCCTTTCCAACTATATTACAGCCAAGTATAGCTGAGCTTCTCTTTGTGGTTTTTTAAATCTGGCCACCGAAACCTGTTCTTCTTGCTGGTTGCAAAAAAAGAACGATTTTACATCAGCTAAGATATAATGTTCCGAACTATATAAATGGGAAGTTACAAACGGTTAGCCTTTTGAGAATCCAGCATTTGGAAGTTTTGTCCGTAAGTAGTCTCTCCGCCATGGCATCAAATGGTATACATTGCATATGTGCACTACGTATATTATAAAATTGGTAATGTATTAAGTCAGTGTAATTGTTCGTTCTATATTACGATTGTAATGTAATGCTTTTTCACTACCACATAATACAGGATGGTGGTGCATGTTTCCGATGTATAGCTGGCTGTACTATATTTCAT
This sequence comes from Trileptium ribeirensis, assembly GCA_030248225.1. NCBI lineage: Eukaryota > Metazoa > Nematoda > Enoplea > Enoplida > Thoracostomopsidae > Trileptium > Trileptium ribeirensis. Next base: position 17,300 of record JASANE010025109.1, on the reverse strand, counting down.
GAATGGGTGTCGATAGGGTGTTACCCTCTATGGTGACTGCTTTTCACATAATTCGTCTTTAAATATGTCGAATACTAAATTTTTATTAACCATTTACGTCCTGAGTTAATTTACATTTCGAGTATCGATGAACAATCCTTGGACGCCACGAGGTATCTAACTCCGAACGCACGAGTGACAGTCACGTTTACTAACCGTGGAGATATTTAGGACCTTGATCAGATTCTTGAGGCTCCTCACAATACGACAAGATTACAATTATAGACCACCAAACGCACGCTACGCAACGAACTGAGTCAACGCTATATTTTGTATTGTATTTACTTGTTGTAGGCAAAGAATTAAGTTAAAACTGAGCAATAGTATCTAAAAATTTTCACAACTATGTTGAAATGAATTATGCATGAGTAAACTTAAGCTGCACCGCCCACCACCCCATTTTTGCCAATAGCGCTTGGCGATCGCTTGTTCGGTGTACCACTATTCGAAAAAATACAACAGAAGACAAAATTAGCGTCTTATGCAACGTATCCAAAAACATTATGAAGCAAAAAATTGGTCTAACAATTAGTCCTTAAACATAAATTAACCAGTTATTGACCGCTCGACAATTGAACTGGAAAATTTATAATCTGTTATCGAACGAAAAACCCGTTTAGTGTTTTGAATGCTACACACAACATTGCGAATTGTGTTAGCGAAACGAAAAAATGCGAAATGCAAGGTGCCACGTTGTGCGTTGTGAAACAAAATCGTCGCAAAACAGCAATTTGATGGTACGCGGCGCAGCTTAAAGTTTAGTCATGGATTATAACATTTTACTGATTGTAAAATGTCTGTTGAGAATATACACAGCAACTATTTGTCATGCATTCATTTTAAACATAAAAACCTCGAGTGCTGGAGCAAATCAACAACTTGAGGTGCATTTATGTCCTAAAGAAATTTGAGAACTTGATGGTACTCGGCGCAGCTTAAAGTTTAGTCAAGGATTATAAAATATTTTACCGATTGTAAAATGTCTGTTGAGAACAGCAAACATTTGTCATGCATTCATTTTAAACATAAAAACCTCGAGTGCTGGAGTAAATCAACAACTTGAGGTGCATTTATGTCCTAAAGAAATTTGAGAACTTGATGGTACTCGGCGCAGCTTAAAGTTTACTCATGGATTATAAAATATTTTACTGATTGTAAAATGTCTGTTGAGAACAGCAACCATTTGTCATGCATTCAGTTTAAACATAAAAACCTCGAGTGCTGGAGCAAATCAACAACTTGAGGTGCATTTATGTCCTAAAGAAATTTGAGACAATCTAAAATTAAAACCAAACTTTAAAAACGTTTCTAGAAGCCGATTTGTTTGCAGTTGCTGTGATCCAACAATACATCATTTATTGAGTCGGTGTAATTATTGTCCCATTCTGTGGAGCGGATCGACCTAAATTTGAAAACAGTAGATTGCGGTTCGTCGTCTTTGATTTTGTTGAAGACTTTAAAATAATATTGTAGATTCACCCTGTTTCGTGTAAAATCGTGTTCATTTTGCTACTGGCAGTTCGTATTTAGTTAATTGATCTCAATTTAATGTTTTTACAATGTAGTGTACATACGTCCTAATTACGTAAAAATATATAGTTCCGATGTTTCCGCATGGTCAGTACCCTATTTATAGCTGTTTTCCATAAAAAATCAGTCAGAGCATTTTGCTGTTATTACTAATTTGTTTGAGAAATCTGGTTGATTTTAAGGTTAAAGTATACATCCCATGCTTTAGCTTTTAAAATCTATTTTGCTTTCTACTTTTTCAGCAAAGTAAGCGCTTGAAAATTAGTTTTAGATAAAAAATTCCCTTTATTTTCCGGCTTGACATGGCAGTGAATCCATCAATTTGGCACAAGTCTAAGCTTTAAGCTATACATGCATTAAGGCTGCATAAGGAATGGGTATGATACTTTTCTGAGCTTTAGAACAATTTTTTGGGCCCTAAATGTTTAATTTGTGGGCAGCAAAATACATTTTAATGCGGCGTTCACGTTATAATGTCCCCGCTGTTTGGAACTTTTGACCCCCTGTAGTCGCGACCCTACCGTATAGACAGTCAGGGTGACACCCATACTGTAAATAAAATGCCGAGGGTGTACGACACACCCTTAGCTACTAAATTTTTTCTAGACAGTGTCGTACACACCCTTAGCTACCAATTTGGCGCGAATTAACTATAACGGACACCGTCTGTAGCGAATGCGGTTTATTAGTCAACTGTCCTGTGGAGTTTTTCCTAAATTCTCGATATTTGTATCTAGCCCATATGAACATTGCTCAAATAATTCCGAACAGTGTCAATAAAACTGCCAGAAGACACGGTGTGCCTGACACTGTCGGCAAGTGGTAATACGCGTAATTAGCTACCGTTGAAAAAATTTATTAAAAACATGGGGGTGTCTAAGACACCCTGTTGTCAACAGTGTGTCCGACACTGTGTGGGGTACATAGGTTCCAAACGTTGGGGACATTATAACTTGAACGCCGCATAATCCTGAATTAATGTGGTTTATATCAGTTATAAATATTTTTTTGGTCGTAGCAGGGGCCGAACATTTTATTCAGAAGTGAGTGACTGTCTATTTAAAAGCCAAGAAGAGGGCTAGTGGAAAATTAGAGGGGCGGCAGCCATACAGTGGCCATCGTTTGGTCAAAGAATGGCGATCCCTGTCCCCCTCTTCCTATTCATTTGGATCGAACTATGGGCAATTCCTTAAAAATGTGAAATCAAACTTTAAATTCAAGAAACATTCAAAACAAATATATAAAATAATTCGTTTTTATATTGTAAAATATAAATAAATAAATAAAGAGCAAATATATATATTTATTATCTATATACACAAACTCGAATATATGAACAGAAATAAACCCACACAAAGATACAAAAATAGGGGACTCTCGCTCTATAAGCTGACTGTGAATACCCATCTTCTTACGTTTTACCTTCGTTTTAAGCTTTAAAACTAATGATTTGTACGTGTTTGTGTTGAAAGTTTAAAATAAATTTTTTTTTGCAAAAACGCAACATTACAACTTTGGCTATATATAATATACGAATATATATCAGATTGAGTGGCTTTAGTGTGGTGAAAACATATTGGCTGATTGGCTTTAAACGCCAAAAACAAGGTTCCAATTTATATATAAGTCTTTTACACTGAGGAAAAAACAACACAAAATATTTAATAACAACAAGAACAAATGGAGACGGAAAAAATTAGTTTCGTATGTATAATTAAATTTTTTTTGGGACATACGGAACGACTGACACAGCATTTTACTAAATAAATTTATTTTGCCGGAAGAAAATTTTAAGCTTGCTATACCATTGAACTACGAGTAGTACGAGTGAAAATTGGACCACGACACAGCTGGTATCCTTATTTGATAAGATTACTTGCCTGGTGGGATTGCGATTCAGTCGGTACCTTTGCTTTTTGAGACCAGGAAGCCAATATATGAAGTGCCATTGAACTACGAGTGAAAATTGGACCACGACACAGCTGGTATCCTTATTTGATAAGATTACTTGCCTGGTGGGATTGCGATTCAGTCGGTACCTTTGCTTTTTGAGACCAGGAAGCCAATATATGAAGTGCCATTGAACTACGAGTGAAAATTGGACCACGACACAGCTGGTATCCTTATTTGATAAGATTACTTGCCTGGTGGGATTGCGATTGAGTCGGGACCTTTTCATTTTCTATGAACAGAAAGAATTGTATCAGACGGATGCAATTAATTTTTGTATAGATCTTCTTTATTGCTACAATATGGGCCTGCGGTCTTGCCCGGCTCGTTTGTAATCCAATGTCCGCCAGAAACGTTGCGGATCCAAGCCGATGTCATGGGCAGGTCTTTCTCCAATGAGACATATCTGCTCGGCCATACTTTTTCCTAAACACACAAATACAAAACATATAGAAATGGTACATAGTGTTCGCTGTTAAACTAGTATGCGATATCAATGGTTCAACATACTGGAGATTGATAGTTGTTGCTCCAAATTCCCGGAAACTCATCTATAACGCCATATTCGTAACATTCATGCAAATGCCCACGCATGAGATGCTGGTTATAAATCTTGTGTCTAGGACATATACCGGTAACTAAATCCACCATGTATGCTATTGCAAAGAGCCCGCAGCCGTTACCCCTGTTGTCGCGCCATCGGCATAATTGCTAGGCGAAGAACTTCCTCATCCTGTAGATGGGCGTACAGACGGGACAACACCCGCTGAAGCTCGTCATTAATGTTAAATGGCCACGGATCGTATATTTTAATACCGCTATGGCCTGCCGCAATAGTCAGCCAACGATTACAACCAACGTGGCGGATTTAAATACATTCTGCTTCGGCGATGTCACCTTCGCACCAAATCTGAAGTGTAAAGTGACTATTGAGCCCGTGAATGTATTGATATTATTGTCCAACTATATTTTGGGTAGCATTCATGTGACTATCGTTAAGACATCGCGAAGTCAAAAGTTTCATTTTGTGTCCATGAGTGAGATGAATGCACCCACTCGACGAGATTCCTATCAATGTCTGTTTTGGGACGATTTTTCGGTGGTTTGCTGATATCAACTGAATTCCTTTTTTCATATAGTTTTCGTGGTCACGTTTTAGAGTTGTTTTTGGGCACCACTTTCATCACTTTGAAGGGACCACTCCATGCTTGCTCCTGTTTCGAACCTATTCGACCCGGTTTTCTAGCTTTGAACAATAAGGCATCGTCATCTTCATAATTAGCTGTCCCTTTCTTTTGGCGGATGTCATGAACAGTCTTCATCTCTTTCGGAGCTTTAGTTATATATTTTGTGGCTATATTCTCCAGTATAAAGCGTGAAAAAGCCATAACGTTGAGCAAACTTTCAGCGTTACCAATATGACTTCAATCTGTGCTGTTAGCACCAACGTTGAAGTATAGACCTCTTCCATACATTAGTTCGAAAGGTTTCACCTTTGTCGCTGATTGAGGGGCGCAACAGTAACTAACCAGAGCTTCTTTAAGATACATGTCCCCATTTCGGATGTCGTCAGTAGCCACCATTTTTTAAAACAATTTTTTTGCAATGTTTGTTTGATTACAGCTTTCCACTAGCTTCTGCGAACGCGGATGATGACATGGTGCTCAATTTTGTTGATGGTGAACAGCTCATCTAACACTTTGTTCACAAATTTCCTGCCCTGATCTGAAGACACAACCGTGGGAAAACACTTGTCCAGAAAGATATCATAAAGTGCAGGGCGACACTAACTGAGATGATTTATTGGGATACATTCACTGCAATTAATAGCTTCACCCTTTCGCGATCGTTCTTGAGGACAAGTCTGAACAACGTGAAGCATTTGCAGTATGATGAGATAATCATACTGTTAATGCTGATTTATAATTCGTATTTCTACAGCGAAAGCAATAATGATATGCACATTGTTCTTGGAAGTCTATTGCACCATTCTGTGTAAAACAACCGCGATAAGGACGCTGTGAATTTGATTGTGAATATCACATGATGATGATGGTAGATGGAAGTTCTGCAGCATCGTTTTTTGATGACAAGATTAAGATCACACGTTTTCCGTAAATAATGGAAACGCATCACGATACGTGTTGCGTTAAAAGGGCGCTGGATTTCCGTCTTCGTCATGTATAGGCAATTATGGCCAAATGTAGCCTACGTGGTCTTAGGGGTGTTTAGTCCCACCGTAGATTACACAGAAACAACACCAAATACTCACACAAAATTCTCCAACGCTGCTTCCAATGCTGCTTTTGTAGCTTATTCATAAGGCCTTAGTGTGTCACAACTTATAATGCAGACTTTTGATTTAGCAAGCTACAACAAATTGCAAACTACACAAATTAAACACATAAACCGCTGAACTGCACACACCTTGATTGCGCAGCTTCTGAGGCCGATTGAGGCCTGGTCTAACTGCGCAACCGCTTAAATATCCGAGCTATAATTCTTACTCCCAAATTTCTCCCTATTGATTTCTCTAAGTATTCCAAATTACATAGCAAAGTTTTGCAAGTTATACTCCGGTTCCACTAGCGTCAAATATATATACCTTTAAACCTAAGTGAATTTTAGTCGTTATTGCTGATTCACAGAATAATGAGCACATCTACTCGAAAATTTTTGTTACTTGCGACATGTCGTATGTAACCAGTGTTACATACGACATGTCGTATGTAACGTGGGTGCTTAGAATTCTTCGAAATGGAACTATATTGCCAGTATATTTTGATCTGTTATAGAGATCTGTATGATTGTTTTACATATTTCCGGTCCAATGGGACTTTTTGGAAACTCGTTGGGATGCTAATGCTACACCCAGCGGTCAGCCCATTGTAAAAGCTTTAAGAATATTGTATTAAACACAAGAACTGTTCAAGGGGATCCTTTAAAACATAAGTGTCTAAGGTCCTGTTGGCTCAGGTGATGGAGACGGTTTCGATCGGGAGGTCCAGAGGAAGGATAAACTGTCGAAATTTTTTAGAACTCGTAATTTATCAGAATTTCTCTAAAATACTTGCCAATATTTCCCAATTTTTACTAAAAGTACCATCTACTTTTGATAATTTGTGCTAAAATTTGCCAAATTTCGCCCACTTTTGTGAATTTTCTGAAAATTTCCCGTACTCCGCTGAGCCTTCGGCAAGGTGGGGGGAGGGTAAATATGGCTCAAGAAAGTAGAATGTCCACTCTTATAAACACATATAGTTTAGGGCGCCAGAAGACCAGGATAAGAAATATTCGGTTGAACCATCAGTTTTTGCGAACAATCGGCATTACGAAAATCTGAATATGAATTACGTGACTCTTATCCGCTTTGGATATTTGGTGACGATTAGCAAAGCTAACTAATGTTTATTCGGTAGGTGGAGAGAGCTTTTCTAAATTTTTCAAACTGGTGAAAACAAGCTCTCCAAATAAGACTATCCCTGTCGCTTACAATTATATTAAAATATATTAGCACTTAGCAGCGCAACTTATTTCTTTAGTCTATTTCAGTTAAGCATAACTGATTACTAAGTTAACAGATTTTTGGAATCATTTTATTTCACAACCAACTCTTTGTTAAGGTACACATATTAGCTCCGTACTCGCGTAGCTTTAAATATTTCCGGTTCAGTGCCATAACCCATTTACCTTTTTGTCATTCTCACAAACTTTCTTGGAATTTTTAAGATTTCTTGTATATAAAATTCATTAAAGCAGCTTGCCTGTCATGCTATGGGTATTTTCGTCTGTCATATTCTGTACCGTAGGTCTTGTCATGTGAAGTATACAATTATTAATTATTTTCTGAATGTTCATAAATTTTAAGGTCTTTTTTGGGAGAAAATTGATAGGTCCTGGGGGTTTTTATTGAAATGTGCCGAAAATGATCACCGTAGATTTAAAGAATCATTAAGGAATTTATAGAATTAAAGAACATATAAAGAACGTGTTTAAAGGATTAAAGAACCTATAAGACCGTCGTTTTGACCCTATAAGCAAGAAACATGCAGTCAAATTTCTGGAAAAAATGACTTTTTGAGGATACATTTTAAACCTTCGGTCATCACTCGAACACGGTTGTTCTGACGAATAATATACAACGGTAACATTGTAGGTCTAGGCGAGCGGACTACGAACTGCGGTGTCTGATCCAATGCCGTTATTAAAAGTTACAGCCTAAGATGTTGCGGAACACAAAGACGCCAAAATTAAAGTCTTCAATTTTTGCAGGTATACGAGGAATATAGGTAAATAATTTGTTTAGCAAACCGTTTCAACAAAATCGCAAATTTCAGGTATATAATGATAGAATAATTTATTATTGTTTTGTATATATTTTAATTTAACAGTTTAGCGCTTGTTTTATCATAAAATTTTAAACGTTAAAAATCATAAATTTTCCCAACACTGGAAAATGCCATATAAGTTATTCCGCGTTTAGTTAAATTCTGTGCGTTGCTGGGCTTCGATGTCCTTTATCCTGTATAGTTGAAATCTATTATTTGCACTGAAAATGTATATTTTAAATTCGTCGCTGACCAAATTCATATTTCCAATTATAATCGTGTAAATAGGGTATAAATATAGAAAATTTTGAACAATTCGCTATTGGCAACTGGGAGCAATTCTGTAAATTTTCGGAAATCATCCATATTAATAAAAATAATTCGAATTCTGTTGTAAATCGAAGTTCAGAATTTGAAGGAGAACTCAGAATGTAAAGGGATTTCATGTTTACATCACAGAGAATGTGCATAAAATGTCGCAGAAATATTTATAGATACTTTTTATAACGGCTTGTCTTAGCTTATGACAATTATAATAGGAAATACTGGAGATGAAATAATAGTCGTTTACGTGACTTTGAAATGTAAATAAAAATAAATGACATGTCTTTAGATTGAAATATAAAGATATACGTTAAATTGACATTGTTATACATATTATTCCGGACCATAGTCCAATGTTGAGATGGAAATTTTCAGGTTTATTTTGAGGTTGCAAAGCGACTTTTAAATGTTCTTCGTAAGTATCGTCAAACAAATCCAGAAATTGGTAAGCGTTGGCTGGTTCAAGCTTAGTGTTAAAACCAAACTGAGCTACATACACAACAAAAGCAATCTAATAATTATTAATAAGTCAGAAATATAACTGTCATATCCATGTAATCAGAATGCAGTGTAACGTAGTGGAGTTTGTGTGTTGCGGGGTTGAAATCTTTTAAATTCCTTCTGTGTGTGTGATCGGCAATATCTTGGGAATGACTTAACCGATCTAAGGTGCCCTTAGCCTTGCAGCCCTTACCCTAACCCTCGCTGCCCTAAGTTTCCCTGAGGTGTAAGCCTTACCCCTAAGGTTCGGACCCTCCTCGGCTGCCAAGCGCCGACCCGCGGGCAGCTTGTCCAACCCTCCTGGCGTCGCTGTGGGCACGAAACCCATAACCGCCGAAGGCGCCATACCACATCCCACTCCACCCCGACCGGCTAACTGCCACGGAGGCCGAACGCCTGCCCCCACTCCCGAGGATGTGGCCAGCCCTCTGGTGCCTCAGACCTTGAGCACGTATGCTCTATAACCGATAAAAATTACTAGCTATGTAGGGTTCATTTCGTAGAATTCTATATACAGGTTACATACGACCGGCTGACCGGCCACTCCATCTCGACCGGCTGACCGCCACTGTGGCCGTAGGCCCACCCCCACCCCCGAGGAACTGGCCACCCCCCTGACACCTCAGACCTTCAGCACGTATGCTCTATAACGGATAAAAATTACTATCTATATAGGGTTCATTTCGTAGAATTCTATATACAGGTTACATACAACATGTCGTATGTAACACTGGTTACATACGACATGTCGTATGTAACACAGCTAAGTACGACATGTCGTATGTAACAAAAATTTTCGAGTAGATGTTCGCATTATTCTGTGAATCAGCAATTAGAGAATAAGTTTTTATGATTTTCTTCGAATTCCTAAGTATAAACCAATTTTAAGATTTTATCCCAAAATCTAGCAGATACACATACTCATATCCGCTAATATAGGCCTAATGCTTAGCGCACCCAACCCTTACACTCAAGTTCGATATATTTCCGAACTATGACGTACACTCACATAAAACTATCATATTTCTGTTACGCCACTGAAAATTCAATCAAAATTAGCTAAGTCTTAAAATTCTTCTGCACCCTGTACAAAAGTTTCAGCATGAAATAGTACACATATTCTATCACATAGTAAGCTTATCTAAACGCAAATGTGATGTATAAAACTACGATTTAGGGTTCGCTTGAGAAAATACTATTTTTACCCATCTTATAGGTATACTAAGTGTAGCTTACGTGGTCCTAGGGGTGTTTAGTCTCACCATAGAATGCACACTAACTAAGGCAGGTATATTAATGCGAGCACCAATGGACATTCTATTTTATTAGCATAATGCTAAGGTCTTACTGTGTCACCACATACATCGGATATAGTTTATTTCTCACACTACAACAAATTACAAATTCTTCACAAATTAAAAAAATAAACCGCTAAACCGTACTCACTCTGATTGCGCAGCTTCTGAGGCTGACCGAGGCCCTGATCTAACTGCGCAACAGCTTAAATACCCGAGGTATAAGTTTCACTCGTAATTTTCTCAATATTGATTTCTCTATATGATTCGAAATTACATAGAAAGTTTTACAAGTTTTACTCTGGTTCCACTCCCGTAACATTCTCTCTTAAACCTATGTGAATTTCAGTCGTTAGAGAATAAGTTTTTATGAATTTCTCCGAATAGTATCAGCAAAATTTAAGATTTTATTCGAACATCCAGCAGATACACATACACATATCCGCCAATGTAAGCTTAATGCTTAAGGAACCCAACAATTGCACTCAAATTCGATATATTTCCAACCTATGGCCTATACTCACATAAAACTCTTGTAAATTCTCCTCTAAAACTCCCTTAAACTAAGCTAAGATTCAAAATCGCTCCTGCAACTATACAAAAGTTTCAGTATGAAATAGTACATATATTCCAACACACATTAAGCTTATCTAAACACGCATACACACATTATGCTGCAATTATATACATTGTTTCGATACACAATAAATTCATAATCATATTAATATGTTCTCACACTTGTAATATACTGTTTTTGATAATAGTTTATAGATAAATACACATGCATAAACCTCTGTATACAATATCTACAACGACATTACACATAATAAACAATCACTGCATGGCACAAATGGTAAACAACAACACATCGTTACGTGTAAACAAGGCAACACATTGTTACATTATCCCTTCCTCCGTGTTAAAATTTGCCCTCAAATGTTCATAAACATTCACGTAAACAAGCCGCGACATCGCACAATACAGCACATACAAATGATACAAACAATAGTTCCACTCAATTATCACGTCAGTTATTTATTGTTTTATTTTAGATAAGTGTTTTTGGGCCAAGAGATTTTTTATCGTTCGTTTCGCAACCGTCATAACTATCAGCATCGGAGATGTGTAACATGATACAGACCTATTGCTTAATAGAAGTCGCTTCGAAAATAGTCACATAACGTCGACGTAAACTGAATCAACGCGCACGTAATTTGCCACGCCATTCGCACAATAGACTTAATGATAAGCTTGACGAAATCTACGAATACCACCACTTTCCTTTGATAATTGACAAAGTTCACAATATCGCGGGTCATGGTTGTATGATATGAGCCTATAATCACGCATTTATAAGAAGTCATTTTAAGTTACATAATCGACAGTAAATTCGAATTCGACGTGCTCTATGTCATTTAATTAATTACACATATACATAAACATTTCCAAATTACAAGCACATATACTTATAAATTAGACATTGCTATTTACTCCTCAATATTAGTTAGCTTTATCGTAACATATACAAATATTATACAATTTAAAAACTCGTTGTATGCTTATCTGTCATAGTATCAGCATCTTTGTGATATTGTGTAGAAGCAATGTGCTTCTAAAAACACGTAGACAGATTGTTTTGCGCAAAGCAATATTAAAATTCTTTTTGCTGTTGTTGCTTACTGTAAACTGCTTTCATGGTAAATGCGTATAAAGATGCAGGAGTAGAAACTAATGTAACATGAGTTACGATAGGTCTGTTCTGTGATTATATGATACATCCGTTCTCAGGCTTTGCACCAAACGTGTTGCACTACAAAATATTTCCAAAACTTCTGTTAGTGCAGTTCCATGACTCGATTGAGGCATACACTGGAGTCATATTAGAAACAAGAATAGCCACGTAAAAACAATTTATCACAATTGTAACAATGGTTGATATTGTTGTTATTTCAAATAATGTATTTTCTTTGTAATTTGAAATATTTAAAGAGTTTTTATTCTTCTTCGTGACATTTCGTAAATTTTGAAAAGTTTCATAAAGGTCTGGCATTTTTAAAGAAAATCATTCTAGTTGTTCCGTCGCTCGCATAGCAGATTCTTGAGCTGATGTTTTTGTGGTTTGAGCTTGTGTTGTTCTATATAATGTGGAGAGATTTTGCTGCAGTGTGGTATTTAATATGCCGAGGCGTATAACAGATATCGCTATGACTGTGTTCTGATGAAGTTAATTGTTTTATTATTTTTCGAATAAACCAGATACGTGATATAGCTTTTAGTGCCCGAACGCCTAGTGTGTTCGATTGCCACACGTTATCATCGTGGGGTATCCTGTCTTAGAAGAATCGAGGCGTAGCCTTTATAGCTCTGGTACACGCAGCCCGAACGCTCAGGTGTTCGCGGAACCATCTTAGGGCCAGACCGCTGTTATGTTCGAGGTCTCCGCTACATAGTGCAGCCTCGTTATTCTCTATAGCGCCGAACTGATGTTCGTGGCTGGTGCACCCTGAAACTCGAACGCCCATCTTGCGACGTTTTCGATCGCACAAGCCCGAACGCATAGCCAAAACCCACTGTTTCGATCGGCACCCGAACGCCTTGCTGTTTGAGGTGGCATCAATTAGGTAGCACGCTCTAGGTTGTCGTAACCAACAGTGCAGCGGACGCTACACAATTATACATAAGTTTTGAAATATATTGTGGCTACTACATTGCGCAAACCACATTCACCAAATTTTTTTGCAATTCTGTTTTGGATATTTCTTAATTCATACATTTTCTCAATCTATGTAATATCTAGTTATTTAATATATGTATCTATATGAAGAAATGACGTTCTATATATAACACTGTATGTTCTAGTAATATATCTGTACAATGAAAGCACTGTGTTTATTTTTTCTGCAAGGTTCCGTAACTTGAAAAATCACCTTTTCCCCCTAGATTTTACTTAAAAATCAAGCAACCACCAAGTACAGCAGCAATCAAGCAGGCTAAACTATATTATGCATAGATACAACCGAATGTTGTTTATGCAATTTTTATTTTATACTTACTATGATTTCCTATAGTACATTTGTATAAAACCGAATAAACAAAGATCTTTTGCTTACACACAGATATCGTATTTTATTTATGCTGACATTGGTGTCGTAGATTTATGCTCGCGGTAGTGCTGCAACAGAATCATCTACAGATGCATGTCAACAACGAGGAAGAGCAGCAGCTAGTCTAAACAAATCTTTTTTTTTGTTTACTAGCAGTGCTAACGATTTTGTTTATACCTCTAGCGCGAACAGCAGAGAGCTCGTAGGGACATAAAATGTCCTGCGGGCTCGTTTTAAAGTACATGCCGTAGCACACAGGCACCCCTGAGTGTCAGCTTATATACTTGCAAACGGCACACAGGGACATTACAGGCCCTGTGTGTCATTTTTTATAATTTAGCGACGCACACGAGACTTAATCCCCTCGTATGTTGTCAAGTCTAAAAAAAGCAGCACAGCGGCGAGGACAACAGGCTGGCCCACAGGGACATAAATTTTCCTTGTGGGTCACCTAGGGTAACCTTCAGAAACTAGGTCTGGCGATTAAAACCCGCCGGATCTCAAAACAATCTAGGTCGCTTAGTTTCTATTCTAGGAATAGGTCAAAATTCTGCAACTTACATGAGTTGGGTTTTAAAATGAGATAGAAAATTTCACGCGATAGTGCAAAGGTACAAAACACCAAAATACACACACAAATATGACGTATAAAACGACATATTTAGGGTTCACGCGAGAACAACTTTTTTGACAAATTTTACATGGGATTACTCCCATGAGAAAACACATGACCCATGCAAAGTCGTACTGGATGGCCACTAAACCGGAGCACAGTTTGCAAACCATTTGTATTAAAGTACACATATTTTAAAATAGGTACAGGGTTTAAGAACCTATGCAAATTTATATTTTTTACCAATGAGCGCAGGATGCATTGCATACACGCGGCTAGATGGCCACTAAACCAGGCCCTTGCCGAAGGCAGACCGTATTTATGTACTAAAGAATACATATCTAAAAGACATGCTAGCAGAACATCGAGCGTGAGTTTTTTCCGAGTGAGTGGTCCTACACGAGCACCAAACCAATTTAAGAATGTCTAGCCGACTCCGTTGCTCACACCCAGCCTTGGTTGAAACCGCTTACCAGGGTTGTCGTCGATAGTGCATCTTCACTGTTGTGTGACCTCAGCTACATGGCTGATTTTCATCACCTGATTGGTTCAGGGGACATGAAACGTTTTCCGTGAGCTACTTAAGCTTAAAACTGAGAAAGCCTCTCTCCAATTACGCCAAAAAGGGCTAGTACACACATCTAGTTATGCATATTTTCATTCTCAAGTATTTTACAATCGTTTTGTACCAAATTGTAAAATTAGATATGTGGACTAGCTCCTTCCTGTAGGTTTAAAAATCGTTTTTCAAATTTGAGGGATAAGTTTTAACCAGTTTTGACAATCGTTTTTATTTGTAATTTTTCCAGTTGAAAACTAATCCGGCTTTTTACCATATATAATTTTTTGAAGCTGATCGTTTTGACTTTAAACTGTGAACACATGAGTAAATGAACTTTCGAAAGCCTTATTTTATTTGCACACGATAGCGATATACTTTGTAGCTTCCGCTAACTGTGAGTAATGAAAACGTCCTTTCAGTCAAAAGCAGATCTACACAAATACTTTACAAAAGCCAAAATCAAAATTGTTTAAAAATTGATTTTTTAATCCATAAACACACATAATATCAACATGCTATTTTTGAGTAAGTAGGAATTAATATTTAGAAGTACTCCACCCACTAGGGTGCGTCACCTTTAGTACAAGCCTACAAATCTTCATTTTGGGATAAAAAGACCCAACTTTAATTATTTTTTGGATTGAAAACTGTCCTTATATATACGGAGAACGAATATTTCTTTTAGTTAAATTACACATCGAGGAATTTAAAAATCCATGACGTTGTAAATTTTTTAAATCACTCTATTAAGCACTGTAGAAAACTCTCAATATTTAATTTATATTTGCCCATGTGATAAAAAAATTACAGGCACTAACGACTAAAAAGTTTTCTGACGAAAATTTTATCCCATGTTTTTTACACCGTAGACCAAAATTAAAATTTATATAGTCCGAGCAATGACAGACCACAACATAATAAGTCAGAAATCTAGCGCTCACCTGAGTTTGTGTTACCCCCAAACTCCCTTTCATAGTTGCCTTTGGGCTTTGCCATGTGTAATGCGCCAAATGAATATTGTCTTACTATGGACCGAAGACCATAACCACAATCTTTTTAACCCCCTAACAGCCTGGAAACATCAACTGAGAAACATCGCTTCCCCATAAACAATAATATATATCCCATGTTTTTTCTTAAGGACGTTGCTTATTAGTGAATTTTCGCTGAAATAACTTGGACTTTCGATATAAAGATTTTAAATAGGGGCTGTAACCGGTGACATCTGCACGTTAGTTCTTAGATTATTTTTTAATCTATTAAGAAAACGCCTTACAAAAATCGACAAAACGAGCGTACAGTAATCAGGTAAATCAAGGCATACCGTGCAATGCTCTAGCAGGTAAACACATAACTTAAACTATATTTCAAAAAATATTTCAAACGCAAACCAAAAGAACAATTCGTAAGAAGATTTAAACATTATATTTTTTCAAAATGTTGTTAGATTTTCCCATTAGGAGCTCCTCATGTTCACTGTTTTGATAACGACAGTGGCTAACGATACGCCATTTACAACTGGCTCATGACAGTTAACACGAATATCGCAAGTAGCACTAAAAATTGCTCCAAAACTTTGTATTTTTATTCCCAAGAAGAAGAAAATTGACACATTTTTAAACATGAAAAATAATAACAACATTGCCCTAGTGAAATAGCAATTGCAGGAAAAAAGAATATCACTGAATTAATCTATTTTTCGATCCATCCTAAAACTGTAATCACTTAATATCACAGTTTATTTAAGTACGAACACCTAAGTAATATCTCCCAGAAAAGGGCTGAGAAAACTGACCAAGCTTGCCTCAATTTTTCTTCTGACATTTAATAATTGTAGTTCAGCATTCTTTGGAAAACAGAAGGTTTCAAAACGAGTATGGGATCACGCAGTTTTTAAAATTTTCATCCTAGCAGTTTTACAAGTTCGATTCCATAATTGCCGTGATCTTTGGATTACAGCGCTAAAAATTTTCGATGAATGCTTTGAAAATTTGGATCTTAACGGTATAATACATAGCAATTTGCCTGAATCCCGAATTGCGTTACGTAGACTACATTTGTCCGTTAATTTCTTTTCGACCAACAAGCAAAATAAGTCCAACTCAATAACATTGTTGTTCGTACATGTGGCCTTCTGAATTGCGGTTGTTGCACTTGAAAGAACATAGCGTTATATTTTTGACCATTGGGAAAATTAGGAACTGTATTGCCCTGAACTCTGAATACCAAAAACACCTGGAAAACAAACATACACACACAAAAGCATCCAATGGCAATATAATCACAATTATTCGCACATATACTGTTGCACACAACACAATGGTACTGTGTTCCATTAAACACACAGTCATAACTCGTACAAATTTTACGCAATTTCCGAATACTTTTAACTCTAGCGAAGTTGAGGTCAGATTTTTACTCCCTGTAAACCCATATGCAATTTCTTGTGTATCTCTACATGTAACTTTCAAATTCCTTATTACAACAACTCGCTATTTAAGTTCAAGATTAACAGAGGCATCGTATCTCAGTTCGCGCTTTTTAACAGTACTGTCCGCAAACACATTATTTCGTTTAACATCATTCACTGACTTGATATGAGTTCCAGCGAAATTTACTACTTTTGACACCATGAATTATTCTTGATCGAGACACCGCGGAGCTCGACATTGCTTTGGCTTAAGTGAACGCATTAATTTCCGTCGAACACTCTTTGATATAAACCCAGTTTGCGAATCGTACTGTATGTCCCATTTCTTGATCCGACTGTTGTACCTGAAAACTGTTAGAGAACCTTTCGGGTACGCACATTTCATTTCATGCAAGACATATAATATTTAGAAATATTTTCAGTATAAATTAGCGTAACTACTGCAGCAGCTGGTTTCATTTTTGTCACACAATTCAGAATTCGGCCTTTTCAAATTATCCACACGTAAGTCAGTGCATTCAAAGTCTTCAATCGAGTTCAATGGCTCATTGTTTAAGCAATTTTATGTGATTCACTACCAACAAATTTTACATTTTTAGCCAACGGTTGTATCTCAGTAGAAC
>JASANE010025108.1:0-20367 GCA_030248225.1 Trileptium ribeirensis | reverse complement strand
GTCATTTTTTCGCACAATCTGGATATTTTCTGTTTGTTGTTGGGCTCCACAGTGAGCGCTGCAACGTGATTGTGTAATGACAAATAGCAGCCGAGCTGCAGATAAGAATTAAAGCACAAAAATCCGTTTTAAGAGTATGATAAGTCGGCTGCACAATTTGTATTGGCTGTAGTCTGATACGAATTATTCAAACGTAGGCAGATAATCAGCGCTTGAAAATAAAGTTTTGACAGTAGTCCAAGTTGTAGTCAGCGCAGGCTAACAAGTAAAAGCGCACATTTTATCTGAGACTCTTCTGGTTGCCGGAATGTGTATGACAGCTGAATACTTGGAAATTTTGTTTTTATTTTATCGATTTGATTTCTGCTTTTGAACATTTTATGGTGTATCATCCTTATTTTAGCTTTTGTCACAGGCGCAATAAATGTTTCATTTTTTGGTGATAAAAATCCTGGAGAAGTAAGGTGATCGAGACATGTAAAATTGTCATCGTCAATCCAACAACATAGATGGATGGAAAAAATCGGTGGAAAATAAGCAACAAAAGAGGAGAAATTTAGCAAAACACATAGGAAAATTAAATTGAGACCCTCAGGAGCGTTACGTTATGACGTTAGAAAACACAAACAGCTCAGAGTAGGTGTTTGAGGGGCAGCCCCGAATTCAGGCTTTAGACTTGACGTGAGTCTCATATGATAACCTTAGCTTAGTTTGTGGCTTAGGTTTATTGTACCGAGACCGGCATGAGTCCGCATCTTATTTAGCCCTTCTGTGTTATTTTAGCCAATGGTTCAGTGTTCCACATATTGTTGTTTCAAATAGAAGGTATTCTCACCCATCGACCGCTTTCGACTTCATAAGCTAGCAGTACTATGTCAAGCTCATTTCATCTGACATAAATTGTAAACTTGCCCCGTAGTGTACTGGTTAGCACGCTGAGCTGTAGAGAATAAGGCAGCTGGGTCAGAAATAATTGTTTCAATTTCTTAATGCTAGGCGCAACAACCGTACAGTCTAGAAGGTCCGATACCATGGGCGGTAGCGGGTCATTCGAGAGGGGAAGTCGTGAGGGGAATTTTTTCGAAATTTTTTGGGACTCAATATTCATCTTAATTTTTGCTTTGTTTTGCGCACCATGTTGTGCTAGCTTTCTCCAATCATTCAGAATTTTGCTGTCTACACGGGTAATTGAATTAACCCAATTCGCCTAGACAACGTTGGAGCCTTTCTGAAACTGCTATCGAGTAGCAATAACGATAGGACGCCTTTCCGTACCATGAACCGTAGGACGGTGTAGGATAATGCAAAGGACAAGGCGGACAACAAACTCACACTTTATCTGACATTTTTCTGGATGTCGTGCATTAGGTGAATGATCGCTGAAGGCTAAGACATTTTGCTATTTTTATTAATATATCAAAAATTTGATTGCTGCTTTTGAATATTTTATGGTGTATCATCCTTACCCTAGCCTTTATCACAGTCGCAATATATGCATCAGTTTTAGGTGATTCAGAACCCTACACAGTAAATAATAGAATATCCGAGCATTTTCATTGCCACTTATGAGATGTAACATTATAAAACTTAAACTTGTTCAAAATTTAAAAACTGCAGAAACCTAAGTAGTTCACGTAGCTAGAACTATTTTATCAAATTGGTTAGTGGTGCAAAGCTTTCGTTAATGTTGTTTTCGGGAACTTAGTAGGCTACCAAGGGGTTACCGGGCAGAAATCCCAATTTTTGTAATTTTTCACAAAATAGTTTGTTATATGTTTCTCTCAAATTTAGGTTTTTTCAAAGTTTTAAAATTTAATTCCTTTTTATTTCCTAATTTGCATAAAGTTCAATTGTTTTTCTTATTAGCTAACTCTAAGTTTTAGTTTTATCTTTCTTAGTTAGTTGTACTTGTTCTGATCTCTAAGTGAGCAACCGCGTTTTCCGGAAGTAGTGCACGATTAATTTGGCGGCCCTGTTGCTTCGTTGTGTTTTAACGCAGAGTTACCTAGCTAATCTTATTGATTTTTGTTTAGTTTTTAATGGTTTTATACTACTGGTAGTGATCTCGTGTGTTTCAGGGAAAGTATCATTGCACTGGTTATCAGTTATATTGACTACGGATTAGATTGCTGACTTGTCCTACTGGAAAGGGCCTACACTTGGCACTTTGGCCCAGTGGACTAGTGATTCTCAACCAGGAAACGCCTATACGCAGGCTTCCTTACTTACTGGTAACTGATATCGTAGCAGTATTTATTATTGACGTAAAGACTACGCAGGGCAAGGGCTTCACTCTTAACGGATAGAGTGAACAAAGAGTTAATGTGCGGAAGCACCGTGAGCAGTGACACATTTAGGTAACCGTAACCAGTTATTATTTACTTAATCGTATTATCTTCCCTAGAAAATTGTGAACAGTGGCAATAAGGCTTACTAGAGACGATAGGTAATAGTAAAATACTAGGCTTAGTAATATTTTAGAAAATTCGGCCTTTTTGTGTCGAGTGAGTGGTGTCGGAGCTTAATCTTTTTCTGCGGCGGTGTAGCTTCGTGCTTACGCGACGCTCCGACCCCCAGCGACCACTATAACACACGAAAGACAGAATTTAGGCCACCAATTAATACTACAGTGACAGCTGGGGTGCGCGAGTTCGTGGTCTGGGCGAACTAGTAGAGTGGTGATAATGAGTCCTTAGTGTTCCAACTCTGTTTGATTCACAATGCTAGCGGCTCGGCCGTTCCAGGGTATATCTTTATTACGCTCTCTCTTTATAACAACAACAACACCTAAGGAGTATAAGTGTTTACTCGCTAGTTCAACGCAGTGCCGCTTTAGAGCAAGATATTCGGTGTTCCCACGCAAACGCTTAACACTTCTCTAGTGAACTATACAACAACCAGGCGATGCTAGAATAAAGCCAACTTCAGGCTAAATACTGCAGCACTCCGTGAATTTATATTCACAACGCGTTACCTATAGTTCGTAAGTAGTATACGTGAATAGTTTCTGCGCAGACCATTACAGTGACAAGTCGATAATTAAATACCACCGAGTTACGCCCTTCGTCGATGATTCAATCTTCACTCAGTAGTGGGCTCAAGTTTTTTCGGTACCATTCAGTGCGGTCATCAGTTACTGATCACCTTCTTGGACATAAGTTAGCGCGTTATCATTTAAGCTATAGTTGCAGCTAAGCAAGATGGCATAGCTGCCTTAGTTGATCACTCGTGCTGCAGTTTGACACAAAAGTACAACATTATTTGATCCGATTAGTAACGGTAAAAACTAACACTTAACAAAGTTAAACAATCGTTTTCAAATGTCACTCGAGCTTCCTATTACCGAGTGGTGGCGTTCATTACCAAAACACTACTATAACCGTAGGCACACTCCTAATATATATATATATAGCCGGCATGCAAAGAATCGATTGAATATTAAACCTAATGTCGAGGTAGCTCGCTAATACTCATAGATAAAGTACGTGAATCTGCTAATAAAACGTTAATCTAACGCATTCCGACGGAACGTGTCACAAAAAAAACGAAACAGAATCATATCGACGTTTGATGACGTGTGCACCGGCACGAAAGACCAAGAAACTAGCTAACTCATTCGACTAAAATCCTTTCGCAACACCAATTTTACATCCATTCATAACCAAAACTCTCCATTACATTATTCCCGAAAAATCGAAAAACAAACTTCCGCGCATTAAGTAACACGTCAGCACAACGCAAGAGCAAAAATAATACAGTCCCCGAAATTAGCTAGGTAATTATTTTTAAACTCAAAGAACGACAACCATCATCATAATACATATTACACTACATAATTCAAAATTCAACACAAGAACAAGTAAATAATTAGTAATAATAATATCGCTACATAGGCGCCACGAAACAGTACCCTGTACTCTATTAAAATATACGCGCTTGCCGCGATAATAATATATTTTATATATATTTATTATATAATTTGGAGGAATTTTGAAGAAAAATTTGAAATGAGAATTGGGGTAGAAAGTTGGGGTGTGGTTTGAGAAAAGTAGAGAGAGGGGGATGGTGAAATTTTAATATGATGAAGGGATAGGTAGGGGAGTTGAAATTGTAAATTTGAGGAGTGGGGGTTAAGTATTTAGAAAATAGGAGATGTTTGAAAAATGTAAAAAGTTGGAGAAAAATGAGAATTTTGGAAAATATAATTTTATGAAAAATAGAGAGGCGGGAAAGGGGTGGAGTAGATATATGAATAGGGGTGATAAGAGAAAAAGGATATTAAAATTTGGGGGATAGGAGTTGAATTTTGAGGGAATGGGGGATGTTTGAAAAATGGAGAAAAGGAGAAGAAAAAGGATATTTTTTGGAAAGGGTGAATTTATAGAAAATAAGAAGAAGGGGAGGAAGGAGGTTTAATATGTGGATGGGGGTAGTAATGTGAAAAAGATATGAAAATTTTAGGGAAATTGGTGGAGGTTTGGGTGAGAGGGAGGGGTTTGAGTTTTGGTTAAAAAAATGAGAAAAAGGAGAAAAATAGATTTTGGGTAA
Organism: Trileptium ribeirensis; assembly: GCA_030248225.1. Lineage (NCBI taxonomy): Eukaryota > Metazoa > Nematoda > Enoplea > Enoplida > Thoracostomopsidae > Trileptium > Trileptium ribeirensis. Next base: position 15,819 of record JASANE010025108.1, on the reverse strand, counting down.
AATTTTGGTTATATGTAGAAGAAAAGGGTGGGTGAAGTATATATTGTAGGAAAAAGGGTGGGGAAAAAGAAAAAGGGTGTTTTGTGTAAATTTTATTTAAGAAATTTAGGTTTTGGGGCATTTATGGGGATGGGGGAATTTTGGTAAGTATATAGGTTTTTATTATATTTTATATATATAGAAAATACATAGTTAGTTTATATAGTTATATATATATAATATACATATAATAGGATATACATATGTTTCCGTACACATTACGCTCATATGCCATGCCGAGGGCGACAGGGAATACCAGGGCGGCGTGGGGGCGGCCTTTGTTAAAAAGAAAAAGAAAAATTTTGTGGTGAAAAAGGCACCAGCCCCAACAAGTGGTAACCAGGGCGAGAGTGCAGGTGGGTCTCGAAATAATTTTAGTAGTGCTAACACGTTGGTGGCTACCGTTCGGCGTCATCGGCGTTTGGCACACTACTCTTGAGTAGACCGTTTGATTATGGGGTGAGGATTCGAACGAACACCTCGAGAAATCCCTAACCTAAAATCATCATGAGATCAGGCAGTCAAGGCCAGGACTGAGCAAACTTCAACTGCATATTAATCGACCGCTACTGTACAGTTTTAATAACGTTTGTCTTCAGCCTCCGGTGTCGGCCTGTTTAAATTAACTGCACTACTAGCTTAACTCTAAGGCTTAGGTTAAGGTACTCAGATAACCGCACGGTGGCTACCGTACGGCGTCATTGTGTCAAACCACAAGGGAACCACTGCAAATCGCAGACCGAAGTCCTTAACTTAAGAACACCTATGACAGTCATCCATGCTGTTCTTCAAAACAGCCATATCCTTGCACAACTATTTGTACTGATAAGCCTCGTCTTTAGCAACCGCTTCATCGCTATCGTCCCCGCTCTCCATTGGCGGCCCAGAGCTGTCATCTTATGACGTCACGTCAATTTCGGGTAGTTTTCTGCTGCCCCGGACACCCTTGCTGCCATCACCCTTGACGAGGGCCTTGCTCTTGTGGGATTGCGCTGCAGACTTTTTCTCTTTTGCTTTCACAAGCTTCATCATTTTCTCAGATGTGAGCAGCTCACCTTTGGTGCCAACAGGTCCGGTGGCGCGAGGTTTCTGACTGGGAAATGTTGCTGCAATCTCTGCCCTCTGTTTAGCTATAACATCACCAAATTCGACAGAAGAGGAATTGCGAGCTACCCACTCCAATTTCCACTCATAACCCTGTGGCGGCATGGGAATCACGATTTGTTGTCCGTCATCGTGATTATCGGCACTACTGCACGGAGCTGGGCTAGAGGAAAACCTGGAACGCACACCAGTTACAATCCCGAGCGGAGTTGTTGCAAGGCGTCTTTTGGAACCAGCCGTTATTTTCGAAGGAAGCATCTTGGCTTGCTTGCTAGAAGTAGGGGCCGGGTGCTTCCGCAGGGAGCGTCGCAAAACGTCTGAAGCTTTGCCGGCGATCGAGACGCCAGCGCCACAGCCAGTCTTAGGGGTCGTGTTTGGGGTGCGCTTGGAAGCTGAGGGGTATTTAGAGTGGGTGACTTAGTCGGAGTCTCCTGCCGCGCTTTCAAATTAACCTCTATTGTATCTTCATAACCAGTATGTTGCGCATAAGGTGATAAATATGGATTGTTATCGTCGTTGAGCCTTTTGCCATCTGCCATCCACTTATTGTAAAAACCATTCTGAATATTTGGGACGGAGAATCCTACGCGCCAGACAGACGACAGCATGGTTGCAAACGATTTCTTGTCAATGTGATGTAGACCAGCCGAAGCCCCAACGTGAATCTGGGCTTTACGGTTCCACGCGTTTTTGACGGGAAGAAACCAAGAGACGTCTAAGGGTTGCAAACAGTCAGTCGTATGCGCGGATAGTTTCAGTAACGCTATTTTATTTTCCATTGCTGTTTCAATCGCCAAGGCTAATATGAGTGGCGTGTCCGTCGAAAATGAGGAAAGCGGGCCCGCCCTGGCGTTTATTGCGAACATAGGGCACAAAAATATTTGTGAACCATTGTTCAAACAGTTTCCCGGTTATCCAACCCTTCTCCGATGTAGCATATACCATATCTGGGCATTCCTTTGTATCTCCTTCCCACTGATACTGCATACATACACCCTGAAATTTTACAAATGGGTCCATGCATGGCCCGTCCGCGCAGGTCGTGGCGAGAACCGTAGTATTCGTTCGTCCGGGCCCACCACGAAGTCTTTCGGTTCTTTCACCCCTGATTCCAAGAACCGGAACTTTTTCCTGGTCATGGCAAAAACAAGTTTCATCCGCATTAAAAATGCGGTCCATACGGTCTGTGAGACCCACGTCAGCAACTGTGGTTTCCAATAAGTCATAAAACCCATAAATCAAAAAAAGAATCCTCAGTTGCTGTTTTCCGTTTGCGTTCCATGGGGGTTACTATGTTTCATAACCAACCAATGTCTTTCCAAAAACGACCGAACCCACTGAGGTCCAGGCTGCTGGTCCCGAGCGTGCCATACTTTTACCCTGCGATTTTCAAGATCCGCCTAAATCCAACGCTGCATAATCCCAGCGACATCGGAGCGCAGTGGACGCAACCAGTTGCGGCAAAGTATTTTGAGCATTTCGGCCAAATTGTTCTCCAGTGTGGGATGTAATGCGAGTGTTGATCCAGAGCCTGGTCCTCTCTCTATGACGACACCTGGATTCTCCCGTTCCGCCTTGATGATCTCCATCTCGGCGCGAAGTTGCGTCTGTGATATGCCTAGCGCACGGGTTTCAAAACGTTGTCCTTTGCCGTCATTATCAAGGCATCGTATTGCAGCTGCTCGCAAAGCGTCCGGCTTACATTTAGCATCTTTACGTTGATACTTCGAGTGAGAAACCACGTCAGTTTGTACATACAATTATTCAACTATCGTTGCAAAACTTGGAAATGTAGAGTGGGTAGCTACATCAATTCTATCATTTATGAGCTGTCAAATCCGTTCACAAAGGTATTACAAAAAATGTCACTTGGCCCTTGATTTTTTTCCCCAAAAATTTGGCCAAAAAAATCAGTTGCGCTGTCGCGCTAACTGGTTGCAGGACTAAAACAAAGATGTGACTATCAACTACGATTTACTATGGTGCCATATGCACATAATAATGAGAATAGCTCTCAGGCTCCATGCGCTGTGAGCTTAACAAAAAATATGTTTCGTTAATTTTTTCAGGTTTTTTGAGAGACTAATTTTATTGTGGTTTCTTACTACAATGGCAGAGCAATCAAAGCCTTACTATAACATATGGGGGGACAAACGGTCAACCTAACTTATGACAGTATTCGAGATCTAGTGCCGCCTTCATCTCGACTTGGGTGGCACTGATTTTTCCCCCCACTATTTTTGCTTGATTTTTTGCCGCACCCGACTATACATTATTTTCAAATGGTTGTTATGCTAGTTAGCGGAGAATTTATGGTTCAAAGTTGTGTTTTTGAGCCTGCTTACGATTTTTATTTTGGGTTTTGGTACCTGGAGGCTTAGGCTTAAAGAGTTCACGCTTTGGAAGGAATTCACAGGATAGTAATTTAATTTCAACTTGGTGTCTCTAAATTAAATAATTAACGTTGAGTAACTTAAAAGCTACACATATGGGTACCTTATTTCTTACTAATTTAATATTATCGGTTCCTTATAAAAAAGTGGCATAGTTGAGCACGAGCGTTAATTAATTCATAACGATCCTCCCATAGAGTTCCAAGCAAATAAATGGTAGTTTGAGTGACCCCCGTGGAGTTAGTAGGGAAGGAAGTACGTGAGTATATAAAGGATGAGCTCGTGACGTGGGATACCGAAGTAATTAACCGGGGACGATTCGACGCGGGGGGTTGGTACGGCCAACTGACTGCAGAGAATCGTGGGAACTAGAGAGTAGTCGTCGCTACTAGCTAGTTATTGTGGACCCGTCAGCCGTCCGGAGACGGGAACATTAATATAACTGCCACGTAATTAGTAAATTCTAAGACCTAGGCTAAGGTAATCAAATAAACGTGCTAGGTCAGACATCCGGAGGTTTACGTACCAACTCACAAGAGCAATACTTAAATTAGTAATATCCATCAGCAAGCCGACCGGATGCTGTAGGCTTTAAGGAAAGTATTAGCGTACATCTAAGGAACAGGTTAAGGTAATTAAATAAACGTACGGGGTTAGCCGTCCGGAAGCCGTACGTACGAACCTCACAAGAGGAAAACGTAATTAATCTTAACCTAACGCAAACTTACCAGATAACTACTCAGAATAATAGTGCGCTCAAACATGTGAACTAGAGTTGCGGAAAGCAGAACGGTGTCAAATAAAATTAGTGGCGTAGTCTTAAGAGTAGAGCAAAACAGTCAAGAGGTACATCAAAGGCCAAAAGCTATCGGAGTAGCGAGGTTTCATAAAAGTATAGAGACCGGTATAAATAGTGGCTTATTCCAATTATGGTGCTAAATAACTGTGCCTACGTATTCGTTAACAACTTTAAATAAACGTTTTATTAACGCCTTATTGTTCGACTATCTCAATAATACAGCAAATCGGATTAGTCACGCAGCAACGCTAAACGGAATATACCGTTCGATAAAGGAAAGGCACGCGCCAAGAAAAGAACACGAACACTATCTCCGCCGGCATACTACTGATCACACCTCGAAAGCCACATCTTTTGATGACAATTCCTCTCCCCAGTTAATAACCGATAGCCGCCATAAGAAATTATTAGTTCAACTTTACCCCCATCAAAAAGAACCAAAATACCAATTATAATTAGATTTATACTATAAAACTACCTATATGTGAAGTATACCACCACTTACGCCAATCTAGCAAAGATATTTAAATACTCAGTTCAGACCTGAATGCGAATATACTATTCAGTTCCGCGTAATTCTAGCATAACTATTCCAGAAAGCCGAGTGTAAGTTTTTCCGAGCGCTGTTCTCTATGCCAGGTAGTTAAAGATCGTATAATGGAGTTCTCCAAAGACAATTCTTTGCGTAATCATAAACCATAAAAGACATTCAGAAACCAGTTAAACTCAAAGCCGGAACAAGTAACTGTTATTTTGTTTTGTTTTCAGGCGTTGGGGGTTGAATGGATTCTTATGTCGGCTATCTGTATTTAAAAGGGGATTCGTCACCAGAAGATTGTGCGGTTCGAGGTGCGGCCAGTAGAATGCCGGTGGGACGCTCGGTATGGCGCGCGTCTTTCTTTTTGAGAGCGGTACTAATGCCCTATATATTGCGATGCGGTGCGATCCTTGCTCGGCTCTACGTGCTCGAGTTCCAGATAATCGGTCAACAGACACGGATATAAAATGTTTATTACGAACGATAAAACGTTAGGCATTGATAACTCCGTCGATCACTTTTGGCACTATTTTTGATAACCGTATCCGAATATGTGCTTTCCTCGATGCTCGTTTCGAAAAGCCTTGGTATATACTGTTCTTTTGTACCGTATTTTTACTCACTCAGGTTTCGCACTAGTAACGGTTAGTTGAGGTCTCGCAACCAAAACGGTGGGACCTCCTTTAGTACGAGTTTATTTTCAGCTCACGTTCCGTCTCCACCGGACTTCTGCACAGTCTGACTTCATTATTTCAGTCTGACACTAAACTTACAGTCTGACGTTTCGCTTTCGCTGGCGCACTTCGGCCACTAACTTCGATATTTTCACTATCCGTATCTAGAACTTTGATCCATAGTTTATTTACAACTAATAAGTATCGGCCTATTCCTTAACCCTAAGTTATCACAACTATTGCTTAACGGTTATTGCTTGAGCGATAGTAATTAGAACTTAGGTTATTTGTTACTTTATTAAAGCCCTTGTGGGTTGACACAATGACGCCGGACGGTAGCTAACGTGCGATTATCTGAGTACCTCACCCTAAGATTTAGAGTTACACTAATAGTGCCAGTTATGTTAAACAGGCTGACACCGGACGGCTGCCGAACCACTTTATTAAAACTGTACAGTAGCGGTCAACTACTATGCAATTGAAGTTTCTCAATCCTGGCCTTGACTGCCTGGTCTCAGGATGGTTTTAGCAGGGAGTAAGCGGAATTCCGGGTCCGGTGAAAATCGTGTTCCGGTTGCGGTTCCTGCAAAGGGTAAAAACCATACCGGAACCGGAATTCCGGTTTAAAAATTTTGTTTGAAATTTTCCACGTTTTTTGCTTCATCCTGTAATCCAAACATATGTGATATATATTATACAAATGATCAAGTTGCAATAGAACCAAATAAAAGAATAGATTAACTAACCAATTTGCCGTGTGAAACGTAAGTAGGGCACATAATTTGAGTAGGAATTTTTCATAATAACCTGCAGGAGTTTGTTAAATCAAAGCCAGGTCGAGGCGCTGTAGCAGCTATTCGTACACATCCAGAAGTCTGTGGGATACGTTTGAATAAATCTGGTCCAACTCGGTAACAGAGTATGGCTTACGCAGAAGTACTAGGAACGCTCGGCGGAGATAAATCTGCTTCAAGCACCCGCCAGTGCGCTTGGAAAACTCGGAAAATCAGTCTTAATTGAAGTAAATTAATGTTATCTGGCAACGCAGCTAGAAACTGCTTTTTTTGGCAAAGAACTGTATTTATTGAAACTGTGCGAGCAGCATCACAGTGTGTCTCATTTATAGCATTTTGATTACAAAGTTATCATCATTATGATCTAACTGACGGGCACTAATTGTCCAACGCTAGCCTAAACAGTGTCTCTGACCACTGATCAGAAAATTACCTTGTATCTATTATTTTCTTTTAGAATCATATTGCTCTGAATGACCAAGAACCGACATATTTGATCGATAAATAAACATTATTAGCTTCCTCAGTCTCTTTAAAGTTTCAGAAAGGCAATAATACCATCGCAATACATTAAGTTTAATGTAAAAGTTATTTTTAATTCATTTTAAATCCACTATACCTTCATTTATTCCATCATCTGTTTTACTATATATAAATTTCGAAGACCAGGTTCCTATTCCGGCTTAAATGAACGGTTCCGGTTGCTGGCGGTTTCCGGTTTCACTGAGCTTGCTTACTAGTTGTGGTCATAGTTGCGCAGAGAACGCGCGGATTTCTGATTTTACGGATCATAGTGAAAGTAGTCTTAGTGAAGGCAGCACATATAAGTATCTTTAACGCATTATCATCCTTAATTAGTAATATTACTTTGCCCAAGAAAAACCAGAAGCAAGTGGCAGTAAGACTTAGTAGGAGCGATAGGTATTACCTAGTAAAGTACTGGTTCAGTAATACCTGAAAAACTTCTGCCCTTCGTGTCCAGTGAGTGGTAACCAGGGTGAGAGTGTATGCGGGTCTTAAGTAAAATTAGTAGTGCTAACACATCAGTGGCTACCTTACGGCGTCATTATGTGGAGCGCACTATTCTTGAGTAGACCGGTTGAGTAAGGGGTGAGGATTCGAACAAGCACCTCGAGAAATCCTTATCCTCAAACCATCCTGAGACCAGGCAGTCAAGGCCAGGAGTGAGCAAAATTCAACTGCATAGTAGTCGACTGCTACTATACAGTTTTAATAACGTGGTGGGCTACCGTCCCGCGTCGGCCTGTGTAACATAAGTGGCACTACTAGTGTAATTCTAAGTCTTAGGTTGAGGTACTCAGATAATAGCACAGTGGCTACCGTCCGGCGTCATTGTGTCAACCCACAAGGGCTTTAATAAAGTAACAAATAACAAATTCCACTCACTATCGCTTAAGAATAACCCTTAAACATTTTTGGTATAACTTAGGGTTAAGGACTAGGCCAACACTTCTCAGCTTTAAATAACCCGAAGAACTAAAGTATTAGATAGGAATTGTCGAAAACACCTAAATTAGTGGCCGAAGTGCATAGCGAAAGCGAAACGTCAGACTGTGCAAGTTTAGTGTCAGACTTATGAAATAGTAAAGTCAGACTGTGCAAAGAGTCCGGTAGAGTACGAGTGTGAGCTGAAAACAATCTGGTACTAAAGAAAGTACCGCCATTTGGTTACGATAGCTCAATCAGTCATTATTGAAAAACTAGTGCGAAGCTGTGTGAGATAAAATACGGTACTATAGAATAGTACCGAGGCTTTTCGAATCGAGCACCGAGGAAAGTACGTATTCAGAGACGGTTATCAAAAATAGTGCCAAAAACAATCAGCGGTGTTATTAGTATCTAACGTTTTATCGTTCGTAATAAACATTTTATATCCGTGTCTATTGATCGATTATCTGCAACTGGAGCACTTAGAGCCGAGCAACATCACGCTGCAACGCAAAATATAAAGCACTAGAATCGCTCACGAAAAAAGAAAGACGCGCGCCGTAACCAGTGTCCCACCGGCATCCTACTGGCCACACCTCGAACCGCACAATCTTCTGGAGACGAATCGCGTCCCCTTTTTAATTCCGATAGCCGACATACGGAAAAATCCCTTACCCAACCCCTACCCCCATAGAAACTACAATATAACAGTAAAAAAAAAAAAAAAAAAAAAAAAAAAAAAAAAAAAAAAAAAAAAAAAGAGAGAGAGAGAGAGAGAGAGAGAGAGAGAGAGAGAGAGAGAGAGAGAGAGAGAGAGAGAGAGAGAGAGAGAGAGAGAGAGAGAGAGAAAAAAAAAAAAAAAAAAAAAAAAAAAAAAAAAAAAAAAAAAAAAAAAAAAAAAAAAAAAAAAAAAAAAAAAAAAAAAAAAAAAAAAAAAAAAAAAAAAAGAAAAAAAAAACAATAAAGAATAAAAAAAAAAAAAAAAAAAAAAAAAAAAAAAAAAAAAAAAAAAAAAAAAAAAAAAAAAAAAAAAAAAAAAAAAAAAAAAAAAAAAAAAAAAAAAAAAAAAAAAAAAAAAAAAAAAAAAAAAAAACAAAAAAAAAAAAAAGAAAAAGTAAAAAAAAAAAAAAAAAAAGTGTACGTGTTCTTCTTTTCTTGGCGCGTGCCTTTCCTTTATCGAACGGTATATTCCGTTTAGCGTTGCTGCGTGACTAATCCGATTTGCTGTATTATTGAGTAAGTCGAACAATAAGGCGTTAATAAAACGTTTATTTAAAGTTGTTAACGAATACGTAGGCACAGTTATTTAGCACCATAATTGGAATAAGCCACTATTTATACCGGTCTCTATACTTTTATGAAACCTCGCTACTCCGATAGCTTTTGGCCTTTGATGTACCTCTTGACTGTTTTGCTCTACTCTTAAGACTACGCCACTAATTTTATTTGACACCGTTCTGCTTTCCGCAACTCTAGTTCACATGTTTGAGCGCACTATTATTCTGAGTAGTTATCTGGTAAGTTTGCGTTAGGTTAAGATTAATTACGTTTTCCTCTTGTGAGGTTCGTACGTACGGCTTCCGGACGGCTAACCCCGTACGTTTATTTAATTACCTTAACCTGTTCCTTAGATGTACGCTAATACTTTCCTTAAAGCCTACAGCATCCGGTCGGCTTGCTGATGGATATTACTAATTTAAGTATTGCTCTTGTGAGTTGGTACGTAAACCTCCGGATGTCTGACCTAGCAAGTTTATTTGATTACCTTAGCATAGGTCTTAGAATTTACTAATTACGTGGCAGTTATATTAATGTTCCCGTCTCCGGACGGCTGACGGGTCCACAATAACTAGCTAGTAGCGACGACTACTCTCTAGTTCCCACGATTCTCTGCAGTCAGTTGGCCGTACCAACCCCCCGCGTCGAATCGTCCCCGGTTAATTACTTCGGTATCCCACGTCACGAGCTCATCCTTTATATACTCACGTACTTCCTTCCCTACTAACTCCACGGGGGTTACTCAAACTACCATTTATTTGCTTGGAACTCTATGGGAGGATCGTTATGAATTAATTAACGCTCGTGCTCAACTATGCCACTTTTTTATAAGGAACCGATAATATTAAATTAGTAAGAAATAAGGTACCCATATGTGTAGCTTTTAAGTTACTCAACGTTAATTTTTAATTTAGAGACACCAAGTTTAAATTAAATTACTATCCTGTGAATTCCTTCCAAAGCGTGAACTCTTTAAGCCTAAGCCTCCAGGTACCAAAACCCAAAATAAAAATCGTAAGCAGGCTCAAAAACACAACTTTGAACCGTCGATTCACTAACTAGCATAACGACCATTTTGAAAATAATGTATAGTCGGGTGCGGCAAAAAGATCAAGCAAAAATAGTGGGGGGAAAAATCAGTGCCACCCAGAGTCGAGATGAAGGCGGCACTAGATCTCGAATACTGTCATAAGTTTTCGGTAACAACTGTCCCCCCATATGTTATAGTAAGGCTTTGATTGCTCTGCCATTGTAGTAAGAAACCACAATAAAATTAGTCTCTCAAAAAACCTGAAAAAATTAACGAAACATATTATTTGTTAAGCTCACAGCGCATGGAGCCTGAGAGCTATTCGTATTATTATGTGCATATGGCACCATAGTAAATAGTCATTGATCCTCGCATCTTAGTTTCAATCCTGGAACGAGTTAGCGCGACAGCGCGACTGATTTTTTTTGGCCAAATTTTTGGGGAAAAAAATTGAGGGCCAAGTGACATTTTTTGTAATACCTTTGTGAACGGATTTGACAGCTCATAAATGATAGAATTGATGTAGCTACCCACTCTACATTTCCAAGTTTTGCAACGATAGTTGAATAATTGTATGTACAAACTGACATGGTTTCTCACTTTCGAAGTATCAACGTAAAGATGCTAAATGTAAGCCGGACGCTTTGCGAGCAGCTGCAATACGATGCCTTGATAATGACGGCAAAGGACAACGTTTTGAAACCCGTGCGCTAGGCATATCACAGACGCAACTTCGCGCACCGAGATGGAGATCATCAAGGCGGAACAGGAAAATCCACGGGTGTCGTCGTCGAGAGAGGACCAGGCTCTGGATCAACACTCGCATTACATCCCACGCTGGGGAAACAATACGGCCGAAATGCTCAAAATACTTTGCCGCAACTGGTTGCCTCCACTGCGCTCCGATGTCGCTATTTTTCTGGGATTATGCAGCGTTGGATTTAGGCGGATCTTGAAAATCGCAGGGTAAAAGTATGGCGCGCTGCGGACCAGCGGCCTGGACCTCAGTGGGTTTGGTCGTTTTTGGAAAAGACGTAGGTTGAGTATCAACCGTAGTAACCCCCATGGAACGCAAACGGAAAACAGCAACTGAGGATTCTTTTTTGATTTATGGGTTTTATGACTTATTGGAAACCACAGTTGCTGACATCGGTCTCACAGACCGTATGGACCGCATTTTTAATGCGGATGAAACTTGTTTTTGCCATGACCAGGAAAAAGTTCCGGTTCTTGGAATCAGGGGTGAAAGAACCGAAAGACTTCGTGGTGGGCCCGGACGAACGAATACTACGGTTCTCGCCACGACCTGCGCGGACGGGCCATGCATGGACCCATTTGTAAAATTTCAGGGTGTATGTATATGCAGTATCAGTGGGAAGGAGATACAAAGGAATGCCCAGATATGGTATATGCTACATCGGAGAAGGGTTGGATAACCGGGAAACTGTTTGAACAATGGTTCACAAATATTTTTGTGCCCTATGTTCGCAATAAACGCCAGGGCGGGCCCGCTTTCCTCAATTTCGACGGACACGCCACTCGTATTAGCCTTGGCGATTGAAACAGCAATGGAAAATAAAATAGCGTTACTGAAACTATCCGCGCATACGACTGACTGTTTGCAACCCTTAGACGTCTCTTGGTTTCTTCCCGTCAAAAACGCGTGGAACCGTAAAGCCCAGATTCACGTTGGGGCTTCGGCTGGTCTACATCACATTGACAAGAAATCGTTTGCAACCATGCTGTCGTCTGTCTGGCGCGTAGGATTCTTCATCCCAAATATGCAGAATGGTTTTTACAATAAGTGGATGGCAGATGGCAAAAGGCTCAACGACGATAACAATCCATATTTATCACCTTATGCGCAACATACTGGTTATGAAGATACAATAGAGGTTAATTTGGAAGCGCGGCAGGAGACTCCGACTAAGTCACCCACTCTAAATACCCCTCAGCTTCCAAGCGCACCCCAAACACGACCCCTAAGACTGGCTGTGGCGCTGGCGTCTCGATCGCCGGCAAAGCTTCAGACGTTTTGCGACGCTCCCTGCGGAAGCACCCGGCCCCTACTTCTAGCAAGCAAGCCAAGATGCTTCCTTCGAAAATAACGGCTGGTTCCAAAAGACGCCTTGCAACAACTCCGCTCGGGATTGTAACTGGTGTGCGTTCCAGGTTTTCCTCTAGCCCAGCTCCGTGCAGTAGTGCCGATAATCACGATGACGGACAACAAATCGTGATTCCCATGCCGCCACAGGGTTATGAGTGGAAATTGGAGTGGGTGGCTCGCAATTCCTCTTCTGTCGAATTTGGTGATGTTATAGCTAAACAGAGGGCCAAGAGTGCGGCAACGTTTCCCAGTAGGAAACCCTGCGCCACCGGACCTGTCGGCACCGAAGGTGAGCTGCTCACATCTGAGAAAATGATGAAGCTTGTGAAAGCAAAAGAGAAAAAGTCTGCAGCGCAATCCCACAAGAGCAAGGCCCTCGTCAAGGGTGATGGCAGCAAGGGTGTTCAGGGGCAGCAGAAGGCTGCCCGAAATTGACGTGACGTCATAAGATGACAGCTCTGGGCCGCCAATGGAGAACGGGGACGATAGCGATGAAGCGGTTGCTAAAGACGAGGCTTATCAGTACAAATAGTTGTGCAAGGATATGGCTGTTTTGAAGAACAGCATGGATGACTGTCATAGGTGTTTTTAAGTTAAGGACTTCGGTCTGCCGATTTGCAGTGGTTCCCTTGTGGTTTGACACAATGACGCCGTACGGTAGCCACCGTGCGGTTATCTGAGTACCTTAACCTAAGCCTTAGAGTTAAGCTAGTAGTGCAGTTAATTTAAACAGGCCGACACCGGAGGCTGAAGACAAACGTTATTAAAACTGTACAGTAGCGGTCGATTAATATGCAGTTGAAGTTTGCTCAGTCCTGGCCTTGACTGCCTGATCTCATGATGATTTTAGGTTAGGGATTTCTCGAGGTGTTCGTTCGAATCCTCACCCCATAATCAAACGGTCTACTCAAGAGTAGTGTGCCAAACGCCGATGACGCCGAACGGTAGCCACCAACGTGTTAGCACTACTAAAATTATTTCGAGACCCACCTGCACTCTCGCCCTGGTTACCACTTGTTGGGGCTGGTGCCTTTTTCACCACAAAATTTTTCTTTTTCTTTTTAACAAAGGCCGCCCCCACGCCGCCCTGGTATTCCCTGTCGCCCTCGGCATGGCATATGAGCGTAATGTGTACGGAAACATATGTATATCCTATTATATGTATATTATATATATATAACTATATAAACTAACTATGTATTTTCTATATATATAAAATATAATAAAAACCTATATACTTACCAAAATTCCCCCATCCCCATAAATGCCCCAAAACCTCTTTTTCCCACCTTTTTCCACAAGACACCCCCTCCTCCCCCACCCTTTTCCTACATATAACTTCACCCACCCTTTTCTTCTCATTTAACCAAAATTCTACCCCTCCCTCTCACCCAAACCTCAAACTCCCCTAAAATTTTCAGATCTCTTTTTCACATTACTACCCCCATCCACATATTAAACCTCCTTCCTCCCCTTCTTCTTATTTTCTATAAATTCACCCTTTCCAAAAATATCCTTTTTCTTCTCCTTTTCTCCATTTTTCAAACATCCCCCATTCCCTCAAAATTCAACTCCTATCCCCCAAATATTAATATCCTTTTTCTATTATAACCCCAAAACATATATCTACTCCACCCCTTTCCCACCTCTCTATTTTCCATAAATTTCTATTTTCCAATATTCTCATTTTCTCCAACTTTTCACATTTTTCAATCATCTTCCATTTTCTAAATACTTAACCCCCACTCCTCAAATTTCCAATTTCAACTCCCCTACCTACCCCCTTCACCATATTAAAATTTCACAATCCCCTCTCTCTACTTTTCTCAAACCACACCCCAACTTTCTACCCCAATTCTTATTTCAAATTTTTCTTCAAAATTCCTCCAAATTGTATAATAAATATATATAAAATATATTATTATCGCGGCAAGCGCGTATATTTTAATAGAGTACAGGGTACTGTTTCGTGGCGCCTATTAAGCGATATTATTATTACTAATAATGTACATGATCTTGTGTAGAATTTTGAATAATGTAGTGTAATATGTATTATGATGAGGGTTGTACGTTCTTTGAGTTTAAAAATAATTACCTAGCTAATTTCGGGGACTGTATTATTTTTGCTCTTGCGTTGTGCTGACGTGTTACTTAATGCGCGGAAGTTTGTTTTTCGATTTTTCGGGAATAATGTAATGGAGAGTTTTGGTTATGAATGGATGTAAAATTGGTGTTGCGAAAGGATTTTAGTCGAATGAGTTAGCTAGTTTCTTGGTCTTTCGTGCCGGTGCACACGTCATCAAACGTCGATATGATTCTGTTTCGTTTTTTTTGTGACACGTTCCGTCGGAATGCGTTAGATTAACGTTTTATTAGCAGATTCACGTACTTTATCTATGAGTATTAGCGAGCTACCTCGACATTAGGTTTAATATTCAATCGATTCTTTGCATGCCGGCTATATATATATATATTAGGAGTGTGCCTACGGTTATAGTAGTGTTTTGGTAATGAACGCCACCACTCGGTAATAGGAAGCTCGAGTGACATTTGAAAACGATTGTTTAACTTTGTTAAGTGTTAGTTTTTACCGTTACTAATCGGATCAAATAATGTTGTACTTTTGTGTCAAACTGCAGCACGAGTGATCAACTAAGGCAGCTATGCCATCTTGCTTAGCTGCAACTATAGCTTAAATGATAACGCGCTAACTTATGTCCAAGAAGGTGATCAGTAACTGATGACCGCACTGAATGGTACCGAAAAAACTTGAGCCCACTACTGAGTGAAGATTGAATCATCGACGAAGGGCGTAACTCGGTGGTATTTAATTATCGACTTGTCACTGTAATGGTCTGCGCAGAAACTATTCACGTATACTACTTACGAACTATAGGTAACGCGTTGTGAATATAAATTCACGGAGTGCTGCAGTATTTAGCCTGAAGTTGGCTTTATTCTAGCATCGCCTGGTTGTTGTATAGTTCACTAGAGAAGTGTTAAGCGTTTGCGTGGGAACACCGAATATCTTGCTCTAAAGCGGCACTGCGTTGAACTAGCGAGTAAACACTTATACTCCTTAGGTGTTGTTGTTGTTATAAAGAGAGAGCGTAATAAAGATATACCCTGGAACGGCCGAGCCGCTAGCATTGTGAATCAAACAGAGTTGGAACACTAAGGACTCATTATCACCACTCTACTAGTTCGCCCAGACCACGAACTCGCGCACCCCAGCTGTCACTGTAGTATTAATTGGTGGCCTAAATTCTGTCTTTCGTGTGTTATAGTGGTCGCTGGGGGTCGGAGCGTCGCGTAAGCACGAAGCTACACCGCCGCAGAAAAAGATTAAGCTCCGACACTACTCACTCGACACAAAAAGGCCGAATTTTCTAAAATATTACTAAGCCTAGTATTTTACTATTACCTATCGTCTCTAGTAAGCCTTATTGCCACTGTTCACAATTTTCTAGGGAAGATAATACGATTAAGTAAATAATAACTGGTTACGGTTACCTAAATGTGTCACTGCTCACGGTGCTTCCGCACATTAACTCTTTGTTCACTCTATCCGTTAAGAGTGAAGCCCTTGCCCTGCGTAGTCTTTACGTCAATAA
>JASANE010025107.1:0-146630 GCA_030248225.1 Trileptium ribeirensis | reverse complement strand
AAATCCAAAAAATTTTAAGAGATGTAACAGCCCGAGTTTTGCGGGGAATATTAAGTATCCAAAATCAGGCCATAGGGGCCTCAAAATTCAATGGACAAAGGGCGATCGGATACAGGTGGAGCGTGGTCCGGATTATAATTTGTGCATTATTGTTCGTTGTTATAAAATAAACTTCATGTCATTATTATATTGTATTGATACGGTCACGTTCCACCAGCCCGAGGTGCGCGGGGTGATTTCGCACCCAAAATTGAATCAATATCTTATGGTTAGGGTATCCGATCGATCCCCGGACAATTATTGCTCTATAGATATATTAAAACGTTGTGTCATTTATTTGCGTTGAAGTATGGGACGGATGCGTAGTCGGATCGGCTGGGGACAAGGGGGAGAGATTTTGCGTTTTATCACAATCCGACTTAACGAATTTCGCTAACTGGGCGCCCCAAGGTCGATTCCGGTGCGCATCCTTACCTAAAATATATAATCTGTGTTCGTATTACTGAGATGAAGATGGAAATTGTGTGCAACCCTGTGTGTCAGGATGGACCGAGCTCAAGTACAGGATCTTTATCAAATCGCAAAAGGGGGAATTTTATTTTAATTCGGATCTCGGGAATCTGCCCTGACACGCAGGGAAAGGGAATATGTCTGATAGGTACATATATATATGTCTCAAGGGATACTTTGAATACAACTGAAGGATGATAAAATTGACCCGTGGCGACAAAATTTCATTTGTCAAGGGGTGCAAGAAATTTGGAAATTTCGGGGTTTTTATAGATTTCAAACAGAAAGGGGGATATCAAACTATCATCAGGACCCTATAAGGCTTCGAAATCACTCGTTCGGGTCAACTTACTCCCAACCCGTAAATACTTATGGACCCCCAATCCCGCGTTTAGACTCTCAAACTTTAGGGCCCTAAATCACCACATCCTAAACCAAAACTTCCTAATTTTTCAAGCTCTACACCTCAATCAGATCCTATACTAACTATTTTATTGAAAACCGGGGCCACCCGCCCCAACGGATATTCACGGGACCCCCATAACCACGTTGGGTCCCAAAACTTTCCTATTTGGTGCGAGGAAAACGGCCTCTAACGGGCCTCCTAGGGGACTTACACTAAAATAAAGGATCTCATAAGCAGGCGACCAGCCAGGGCATGGATATGATCCCGCCCCCGGTCGCCTGCTCCCTTCCGTTCCTGAAAAATAAGCAAAACAACCGAAAAATTAAAAACATAAAATGCGCCTGAAGCGCTGATATATTCTTTTATATTGAGAACCTCGCGCCGACCAGCGCGAGGTTTAGGTTTGTTTACGCCAAATATTGGCACCCGTCGGCCAAGTGTGTTATTATCTCTGGTAAATCAGTCTCAGCGGCCAGAGCCCACTAAGGGCTATTGTCAATGCCATTTACGCTATCGTCGCTTGTTTGTGTATATATGTGCGCTTTGCGCTTGTGTTTTAGACTTACGTTATGCTTTCTTTAGCGTTGCCAGAGCGCTTGCTTTTCAAATTTTAAATTTTGTCAGAGCACTACGAGCCTAAGCTGGACACGAGACAGGAGAAAAGGAAGGGGGGGCTTACTCTTAGTATATAAGGAGACTGCCCGATTCCTCGATCGGAGCCAGTCGACGTTTTTCTTTAGGGTTTTGGCGGTTGTCGCCACGTTCACATGTTTTGTAGGGTTTTTGCTTTTCTTTTTCTTTTTCGTTTGAGCACGCCAGGGGAGGTTTCTCGCCGTGCCCCCACGGTGGAGAGCCTTCCCTGGTTGAATGTATTTTCGATACCACAAGGGCCGCCCTTCGCGGACGTTGGAGTGTCGGAAGGATGCTCCACGCGCCCGTGAAGTGCGGACCCCGTTGAAATTTCAGAATTGCAAAAAAAAAAAAACTTGGTTAAATTCTCGCTCGTTCGCATGTCGACTGGTTCCCCGCTCCGCGGACGCCCTTTCGTTCACAGGTCCGAGGAGTGATCACAATTTTAGGGCAGTGATCGAGAGCGGGTTTTCACTTTGAAACAACCGGGAGCGAATAGAGTTCTTACCAGATTTCTAGGAGTCTCGAGACGGTCGCGATCCTCGTCGCGGCGTTATTCTGCTGAGCTTTCTGATGAAATCTATAGGCGGTAACAAGAACGTCTTGGGACGTGGCCGTTTGCATCCGCGAGGGACCCAGGTTGTCCCCAATTGTCTGAAATCACGCAGCAGCGTCGAATCTCCATTCGTTCGCTGGTTATTCTGTCTTTTATTAGAGTACGATGCAAACGACTGCGGACCTGAGCGACAAATTTTAAGAGGCTCGCTAGTTGAGTAGAAACGAAACAGGGACTGGAGCTGGCGGCGGACGGAGGTATTAGCACAAGCCAGGGTGGAACGTGTGTTTTCTAACCGTGCAACTACGGGGAAAGCTCAGGTCGCTGCCCACTCCAGGAGCTCTCCGGGAGCGAATTTCGGATTAGTTATTCCGTTCGCGAGCCACTCCAGTCGCTGTTGAAAGTGAGTAAAATTTTGGACCCCTGGCATCGTTTTTCATGAAGTCCGAATCACGTAATGTACTAAACCATCGAGGGATAATAGGCAACTAAACGTTAAGTGGACAGAAGACCGTTATCGGAAAATTGTCAGGGAATTCATCGGTTTCAGAAGCATTCCGTCTGGCCTAGTTCGATTAAAATTTTAGGGTGTCGTGTTCAAAGATGGAGCGAAATGTATTCCAGGGTGTCTTGTAGGGCACCCGAAAATTTCACGTTATATTATGAATATTATAATTGAGTGTTGTACGCCCCGATTGGGCAATGTCATATAGTGTGCTAAATACAAACAAGGATCAATAGTAAATCGATTGAACCGTGTGTCATTTTTGAAGCAGTTCGGGACGTTTGATTTAACTTCTGACCTCGGTAGGAGTTTTCACAAGTAATTTAAGCAATCCCTCTCTAAGGATTTAGCAGATTTAGAACCAAAGCGAAATATACGTTGTAGCGAGCTAGGTATACCCGATTCTGCGCTTGCTGACCTGGAATCTGCTAATCCCCATTCTCCGCTTCTCCCGCGTCAAGGCCCGAGGCGGCAACCCCTCTGTACCCCGCGCTGTATCCGCACCCGCTTGAATTTTCAGGAGCGCCCTACCGCGAACAACCCATAGCCAATCTCCTCTCTGCATTGCTCACTGGCTGGTGTATAGCGCTAGTGATTCGATCCTTGTCCTTCAAGGCACTGGGGCCTCCGCCTCAGTGCCCCAACGTCAAAATAAGTAACTAAATTTTGTCACCATTTAAATTATAGGGCCAGTCGTGTTTTACTTTAGGATGAGAACGGGACAATAATTCATAGGGGTACACCGACGGGGAACCTCGCCAAGGTTACACTAGGACCAGAGAACCCCGCTTAGGGGATCAAGTGGATAATGAGGGAAAGGCGAGCCAGCCTTATTACCTGTGAGCAGGCTTAGGGGCTGACTCTCCCTCGGGGGACCTCATACCATTAGACACGTGGGCCATTATAGGGGCCAGGCCGAACACCCTGGTTAACCCGCCGGCAGCCTGCTAAGCTAAGCGGTTCCCTAGGGTCATCGCGTAGATCACCGGGGAGTCGTGGAAGCCGGGGTTGTCCGGGCACCACAACAGAGTAAACCGTGGTGCAGCTGGGATCCCTTAGGGCCAGAACTGGTCCTAGTACAATGTACGTTTTCTCATCATTATATTCAAAAATGACAAAATGTTCCAAAAGAGACAGGATATCATCACGCTGTTACATTCATCACTGCTGTGGTTACACTGAAAGGGGGGACAGAACGTTCCAGAGGGGGACAGAATATTCCGGAACGAAATGTCCGGTGGAACAGAATATTCCGGAACGAAATGTCCGGGGGGACAGAATATTCCGGAACAATCTGTCCGGGGGACAGACTGTTCCGGGGGACAGATAATTCCGTGACACGGGCGTAACTTGAAAAAGACCAATCTACGATGCCGCGCATGGTTTGAAGTGCCGCTGGTGAAAAGGTCATCACATATTAACATATAGGCGCCTTACCCCAATACACATCCGGGCCCAAGTCGACCTTAGGGGCCGGACGTTATAGCGTTAGAAAAAAGAACAGCTTAGAGCGGGAGGCAGCAGCCCCCTGACTTAGGATTAGTACTTGGCTCCTATATGAACCTTAGCTTAGGCTAAGACTAAGGGCTTAGTATATCTTACTGTATTACCCAGCTACATGATTACCATACGTTATTCCGGTTTCTTGTCGGGTTCCAGGATGTTGCGTTGCAGGTATTGCAAAGCCGACTTTTAGTATGTCTTATTTTATCACAAGAAAATACGAAATGAAGCTTACGCTAAAGGTTAGAATACCGAGATCGACTCACGATATCGAGACTGGATATTTAGCAGCATACTCAAAGGTTACTTTGATATCAGAAATGCAACGTTTTCAGATTTTATTTTACAACACTAAATTAGACATATTATATCCAATACAAGACACCTTAAATCACAATATTGATAAAACACACTGAATTATAAATGAAGCCTTAGTAAACTGTTCCAGCTCAGTTGCACATTAATGGTTAACTTCCTTTGCGTCAGCCAATGACTAATCAAAACACTAGACAACAGCGGGATTAAAACAAAAACAAATTCGATCATTTTCTAGCATCCCGTTGGCCGATCACGGTGTCAACATGAACCCTACAAATCCTTGCACTCAATTCTATGCTATAATTGGTTGAAATGTTACGGCCATATCCTGTTATAAGGATACATCTGGGAATGACTTCTGTGTCTGTTAATTTGACAATTACCCTGCTGTTACTTTTAATTGACTTCACTGCTGTCGTCTACTGCTTGTAGTATGCATAATCAATTGACATATGGGTTAGCAGAATGGTTTACGCATAACGCCAGGTCACACAGGTCAACAAACCGAGAGATTAGATGATGTGTCGATGCTAAAATATTGAGGAATCCGAACACTGTAGCACTAAACAATGCAACAACTGAAGCGGAATTTACGAATAAGCAATATTATCAGTTAAAATCTAAATTTCTCATCCTAAAATCATTTCGAACTTCAATCAATTCTCGAGCCGGCGCTTCAGTTACTATTTTTCGCTGGCGCCAAAACATCTAGAATCGCCACGATGTTACCATTTTTAGCCTCAGCCAACTGCGTTAACCAACCGCCATCGTTGGTGAAGCCCATAGCGTGTAGATGTTGCAATGCTGCAGACACGTGTGGATCTAAAAGATTCACTTTATATCTGCATATTCTTATTACAAATTTTATGTATGAATTACACTACCGCAAGATATGCTACAGCTGCACCTTGTCTATTACATGGTGTTTGTAAACTATGTCAAAGATTATACGCTAATAGTGCGTTTGTCCCGAAGTCGTATTCAATATAACGATATTTTTTCCAATGCGCGAGTAAACATTAGTGACATTCCAACTACCATTTTGCGACACGGGATATCGGATCGCAAACCATTGTTACGGAGAAAATGCTGAATTTCATTAGAATTTTCACTAGTTGAAACTTACAAAATGAAATCTCAAGTGTCATAAATTATACTTGGGCTCCTAAATTATCGCGAACACGAAATGGCTAGACTTGTGTGTCAGTGCACAGTTTTGCGCTGAACTTAAAATGCCAGAAGTGTTTTTTGCACCAAGTTTTATGCGAAATTATAAAAAAGGAGTTGGTTGGAGGAGTCACCATATGTTTACTTGCGTAAGATATTCATTAGTGATGCACAAGAATATCAGGATACAATTACCCATCCGGATATTATCCGCAACGTTGGGATAGCCCGGATCATAATATTGCATTTCGTTAACAGTTGCAATGTTTGCTGGTAGGAAACGACACCTGTTTTGAGAATGCCGAAATAACAGTTTAGTGATAGTGTCCATGCGACCGTCTGGAGAGAGGTTTTTGTCGTTCGTTATATCTACACATTTTGACTTTAGGCGGTCAATTTTTATGTTTAGTATATTTGTTTAGGCCAAGCAGACGAACGCACAGCTTATGTAATGGTTTCACATTACTGGTCATTTGGAAACCCAAAATACTTCATTTTAAAAACTATATAGATTGTACGTTTTTCCGACGCCGTTCAGCCTTATGGCTGACCATAGCATCGTGACCGGTGGGTATTGGTTAGGAAGTAACCATCCAAACGATGAGAATATTTAGGTCAAGATGCCAGTTCTATGCAAAAAATTAGTTGCAAGTTCGTAAATAAGGAACGTAAGATCCCACAAATATGTATTAATCTACCAGCGGTGGGGTTATGTTTCGCAAAACCTACCCGACTTCGCTAAGGTAGGCGTCGTTGTCCCTCGGCTATAAGGAAAGTGGCCAGGAATATGTCTTTAGTATCCAGTTTCTTTGAAGCAATCTTACAATTAAAACATTAAACCAAACTAATGTGAGCGGAAGGATAAAGGGTCTTTGCGAAGCAAGAAGCTAGGAAAGGCTAACATAGCTATTATAGCATAGCGGCTTTTGATCACGTAACCACAGAAGCTAAACTGTGTACTGCATTTAGTTAAGGTACATAATAATTTAGTTCAATTGGTGGAACCCCGATCTGTGCTGTAGAACCAAAGTATTAATTAGCATGCACTATATAGTAAAAAACTTTAAGACTAAATTTGTACTCAGAGTTCCTACGTAATTCTTTAATATATATATACGATAACAACACTCTAAATATTATTAAAACTGCGTGTAAAATCTGCCTTAGTCTAAAACAAGAATCGATTTATTATATAAATGGTTTAGAGAAAGATTAGAATATGAACCCGCGACCTCCACCATAATACCATGAAATTGACTTGTTCGGGAAATAATTTGCAATTTAAAGAAAACTCACTTGAATGTGCCGTAACGTTTGGATAAAACTCGCTCTGTCCTGTAGCGGTGCTCGATCCAGGAGCTGACGCATTGACAAATTCCCAATCCGGCGATGACTTATCAGCTGATTTCTAAATAATATTGAATATTCTTAGCAATCTTTAATATAATTTTAACCAATAAGCTAAAAGAAGCAAAAATTATATACTGCAAAACTGCCACAATGCTTTAATGCGAAAGTAAATTCAACCAGCAATCAGTAACCATCCTAATTTGTTACTTTGCATACAAAAATGTTTGAATGAAATAACAATCTGTTCATCTGAGACCCCTAAAAGGCTGCTCTGACACTAGAAGTTTCGTATATGGCAAAAGTGACAAAAGCTGTGAACAGCAGACATCAGTTTTTCGAAATTTGGTCAGAAAATGATGGCAAGACTTACTGTAAGTTAAATAAAACTATATATGAATAAGCGTGTACTATAAATAGAAAATCCTTCCATCCTGTCATGCCTTTGACTGTTACAGACAACCAAAAACTATCTTGCTCGATTAAGCAAATAAAGCAAACATCAATCGTTCTTATTCGACGGTTCGAGGTATTTCGCATAAAATATTAACATAGACGAGAGAGCTATCTTGTATTTTACCGAGAACAGACCGCTCCGGATACAAACCATGTCGAGTTCACGAAAATTCTAAGACAATTCATAGAATTTTGTGATCATAATTTTGTAGTTTATTGTTCATGGACATAAAGTAAATTCAACATTGCCAGGCATCGGAATACAGGCTTTGAGCTAATAAGAAATGCTCAACATTCCGTTCGAGTATATATGGTAGATTTTTGTGCTTTTCGGATTAAAGTTTGAAAGAACGCGGGGCCTGGAACACTTACTCACGAATGCAGTATTATGCTAGTCGACAGTATGAGTATCTGCTAAGTCTTTACATTATACCTTCTGCAAATTCATAGAAAATCCGTACTTCTTTCTGCACTGTATCTTGACCAGTAACTTTCGGCGGCGTTTCTTGTTCCGGTGTACCAGTATTTTCAACGACCATTGCTTCTTCTTGTGCTGTATCATTCGCTGTCGATATAACAACCGTTGCCGACGCAGTTGGCCCTGTTGTTACGCTTGTAGTAGTTGTCTTGGATGATGTGTTAGTCTTATCATGCCCTTCCGTAACCTTACTACTATCATTAGATATTTTTGAATCAGTCTTCTGTGCAGGACAAGCAGAATTACAGTTGCTCGCTGTGTGGACGTCCACGTCAATTCCTAAAAAAAACAGCTTATAAATACCAAAAACTGTGTCAGTAATAGTGGCTGACTTACGTATGGAGTCATGTTGCAGCACAGCTGTGTCAGTTTTAAAGTATGCACGTATACACTTGGCCTGTCCACAGTGGGGGTGGGGGGGCCACTTTCCAAATCCCCTCATGTTCGTGAGATTTTTCCCCATGTCCGCCCCATTTTCCACAAATTCCTAAAAATTTGTTATGTCTAAAAATTTATTTTTTGTTTGCAAATTGTTTTTTAACATCAGTTACCACTATTTATAATGCTAAAATATCGTTTTTAGCTTGAAAATACATTCACGGTAGTAAAAATGCATGAAAATATGGAAATATTTAGTATTTTTAAGCAAAATTTATCCCCCACTTTTAATTTTCCCCCGAGAATGAACATGGGCCCCCCGAAGTTCCCCCACTTTTCGGAGGGCTGTGGACAGGCCAGTACACTACAGTATAAAATAGTAGTCAATTGCGATCAATGATGAAGCTTAAATCATACTCCGTGGGATCGTACCATTTGTCATATCACATGTAATATCGGTATATATATACTATTAAACACGGTGGATCATACATGGATTGAGCTCGAAGTCCAAGGAGCGGGTCGAAGGGGAGGCGGTCGGAGCCTCAGGGGTGGTAACCCTTCCATGACCATGTATGCGCTTGGTGCTAAAAGAAAAAAATTTCGCGTAGGTAAGTGTACGTCATGACCTCACCTGCACACAACCTTCCGCAAAGCGGTGGTGTTCATTCTCGGCGTTAGTTTCAAAATGGGGGAACGAATTCTCCTTAAAATGCTATTACACACATTATTTAGATATTTTGATGTACTTTTACTGCCATTAGAAGTATTTCCTGGCAATAAAAATTTTGGAATTATAAAAAGTGATGTTTAAAGACATTTTGCAAATATACAAAAACGTAAATTGAGAGACATTAATCTATTTTGGACTTAGCTGAACTACAAGGTATTTTGGGTCCACAGGTGGGTCTGGACTCAAATATTTTTACGTGGACCCAAAAAATTTTTGCTGCACCCAGCGTTTAAAGTCTAGGCCCAAAAAAAATTTGACGAACCCAGGGTCTGTTTTAAAAAAACCTGGAACAAGATGAGTTTCGACTGAGCGAGAGGGTAATGTGTGGAACATTAAGGGTCCGTTGAAAAGTGGGGGTCCCTCACCCACTGTGTACAAGCCCGCGTGTTGCACCCTGTTGTGGTGGAATGTGTTTAGCCGGTGGTAGGATTACGAGAAGTTTTAAGTCATAAAGACGAAACGCTAGCTAGTGACACGATATATCATTTTAGCACAATCATGTTTCACCATTTTCCAAAAATTCTGAATTTTTTGATCGCTGGGGTGGAGGGGGTACATACCGCTATACTGAGAGTAAGTCTTACTTGAATATTTAACTGATAAGATTTTGCGGTATGAAGTAATGTTACAATATATGACAGTTCAGCAAATGCAATGACAAAATTCTGTTACGCAATTATTCTATGATTGATTTCTTCTGCTAGGAGGGGATGTCAACTGCTCCCTTTTTAAGACAAATGAGACGTAACGACTCATTAATTGAAAGTTTCGGTAGTCTAAGTTGGTACTGTTTTACATAGTAACAAGGATTGGAAGACACAAGATGTATTTCATTTTTGCTTCATAAACTTCTATGGCGTTTCCACATATACGTACAGCTTTGTTTAGTTGCCCCACTTATGTTGCTTAAGAGGCTGTGGGGTACATTTCACGTTACGAATTTGATGTAAAACCGCAGCTCCATCTTAACCGGAAAAGTTTTCTAAGGCATATAAAATTTCACAAACCACTGTTCTTTAAAATGATGGTATGTTAAGTATTATACAACCTAGGTTTTGGTCATATATGGGCTTCACAGCCTCATCCATGCCTTTTTGTCCGATTTCTGACAACTCTTATTTAGGGTTGTGCTATCCAAGACCAGTAGATGAAATAAAGGATTGTTTTAAATTTAACACATAACAAATTTATGGTGCCACATTAAAGGGTCCTCAAAGCACAATAAAGTGTGCAGCTACGACATCAAACCTATTGCTATATTATGAGCAAAATGTTTATAAAAAATGACACTTTATATACATGCATAAACGTGACACCTGACCTTCGCCAGGGCGTTCCCTCGGTCGCTGGAAGCTAGTTCTCGGCCACTGACCTGCAGCCAGCGCAGACTTGCACTCCTAATGCCAAGATGTAACTAGTACAATGTTGATCGAGCACCCCATGTCTGATGAAAACCAAACTTTTCGCGCTGCCGAGTTTGCCGCTTTCGGACATTTGCTCGCTGTTTATGGTCAACTGTCCTGTCTAGCTAAAAAGCATACCCTTGAGTAACCCAGCATATGAGGCGTTCAATAAAAAAGATGAAACAAATTCACTCAAAGTTTAAAAGTTATGAGCCAATAGCTAAACAGTATATCCCAAAGCATGACTAATCCAAAGTTAAGACGTATAATTTTATGAGACAACAACAGGAAGGGCAGCTTATTTCCTCTCGTATATAGATAGATATAATCATGAAACAGTTAATATTGACTCAAATTAATTTACACGGCAAACCTAAAGTGCTGAGTCGGGCTTGCGACATGTATATATAAATAAAAGCTTTGCTAAATCATACTCATAATACATAACAACTGGTAAAACGGGTACTCTACTTACCAAATGTATCCAACACCGATGCGACTTGCTCGCCGATTGTTTTCAAGAAATCTTCTGGACTTGCTAATCCGGAATTACCGGACTGTTGTGCTTTAGAGCCGTCGTCTTTCGTGGTGGATTGGGTACATTGATCAGGCCCGGCGTTGCCGCCAAGCGACGCTTCGAAAGCTCGCTGCATCTCTGTGATCCATTGCGCCCATGCGGCACGTCGACCACCCTTTACACGACAACCTTTCCCGCACCATTTATTCGCAAACGGAGGATGCCCTCCTTCGAACTCAGCTGTTTTTGGATTGTGGCTGGCTGTATGCGATTCGAAATGGTAAGGTGGCGGGGCGCACGGTGTGTGGCGACCCCGAGGTGCGCCACAGTGGTTACCATCGAATCCGAACGTTTGATGTTGCTGGTGATTAAACATTTGTGGGCGAAATCCTGGACAAAACGGCGGGTGGTGAGACCCAGGCCCCATATGTCCATATCGACTAGGACCACCATGATGCATTCCACGAAATATTGGTGGCGGAGGTGGCCCATGTGGAATGCCACGTAGCCCTTGAATGAGGAAACGCTAGAATATAAATTTTACAAAGCTATTTTCGAAATAAAAACAAGACTAATGGATTTACAACAAAATAATGTGTTAAAACAAAATAAGAAATTACACACGTTATCTAAACCACTAGATATAACTATGAGCGCCGTCATGATTTTGCCATATTATAAAGCTGGATCTATTGCTAGATGTATTTGTATTGGTCAGTTGAACAATTTAAAGAATTACATTGAAAACTTTGAAATAATGTTAAAGTCGGTCAGGAGGGACAGCGCTGACAGATATTGTACCATCATAAAAAAGGTACACTGGTTACATACCAAAAGTATTACCTGAAAAGCGGTAGGTCACATTCAACCTAACACGAAAAACACGTGTGTTATGATAATTCCCTAAGCGGTGACTGGAAAATGAACCACTGACAACTATTCCCAACTACCATTGGGCCATTAGTGCACCAAATTAGAGAAAACGACGAATTTTTGCACTAAATCCACAGCCTTACCAAAAACAAACATAACCCATTATGCCATTTTCCCTATTGTATGGGCACCTAGTTGTGCCTTTGACTACTTTCGGCTATGTCAAAGCTGAAGTTTGAGATGTCGATGGTCCAAACAAATTTCAGCTCGTTTCTGCATTATCATCTTGTGGCGACTAGCATAACTTAAACATTTCACTAATTTCACAAGACATTGGTTTCAAAAGTTACTTTTAACCTGAATAGACTTTTTTACACCGTTTCTGATCATATTTAACGATTTGCCGTTTTTCGCCAAGCAAATGTTAAACTTTGAAAATTTTTATATTTCAACCACGAGTTCATGTCTCCTGGCAAAATTCGGCATCCCCAGTTCCGAAACAGCCCCCCTCCAGTTCTTACCCCTTAGAAATTTTTTCAGCGAATGGAGAAGCCAGCCTATAATACTATAATATGTTAGATGAAAGTATTATGGGGAACAAAATTTTGATGAAACGGAGCTGCAAAGCGAGAGGTGTTTCCACTCGGGGGTTCTATGGGAAAAATCGTGAAAATTTCTGTTTTTTCTGTAGCTGTCATTCCTAACACATTTTCGGCTGGACGGAATTCGATAAAGTTTTTGTGATAGCAAAATTAAGATCGATGTGCACTTTCGTTGAACGCCAACAGCTCTGACCCCATCTTTAGTGTCAAAATAGCAAAAAACCGGTTTATAAGGGCTCTTTGCTACGTATATCTTGTGACAGGGGTACCAGTCTTTCGCAGTCATTATCTCGCGACACAGGCTTAGCGTTGAAAAATGGATTCTTAATCAGCTCATCGAAATCCACAACTTTTTTGTGGGATCACTGCGTAGGCGCATGTGGGCCAAATATGATTCACTGACCCTTTGCCAGCAACTACGACTTCTCACATCTCGCAGTGTTATTGCTGATTTTTACCTTACAATGAGTGCCTATTAGGTTATCCAGCATGCTAAATACGATGATTTTTCTATCTATAGTCCAACTTGTTTATATATATTGTAGCAGGGAGAAATATTGTTTTGACTTCTGGAACTAGCAGGGAGAAATATTGTTTTGACTTCTGGAACTAACAATTTGTGGAACGTGGGTTTAAGTTTTAAAATAACTTGCTGAAAATTGTAAAATGTTTTGCGCATAGTGTTTCTGCTTACAAATGTCAAATATTGCAGTATATAAGTTGCCGGATAATTGCAGTTTGTTTCGTATTAAAAGTTGAGGCTGAGACGGCAGCATTGTAGTGTTCATTGCGATAGGAGTGTTTACATTATTTATTGCTGCACGGATTGTGTTAGGCTAAGCACTAGCGAGGACTCTGTCCTTACTGGTCCGGAAGTGCAACACAGTTTGGCCACAGGCCTCACTGTACAGCAACCCTTGCTCGCTTGGACGAGGTCCATTTGAGACTACCGTTTGGACTCCGTCCAACCGGGTACACGTTTGGACCCTGTCCAACGTGGTATTACCTCAGCACCTCCGTACTCGTGCGCTCACTTGTCTGGTTGTAACGGTCAGCTACATAACGTTCGTATAAACCATTGACACCTCGCTAGGAAGCGTCATACTGTGTAACTTTGCTGGCGTAGCGCTCTAAGTGTAGGAAGAGCTCCGACAACGGTCGCCCGCCAGACTGTTACATTTTGGAGGTCGTAATGGGGACGAAAATTCGGAAGGTGACATAATTGGCAGTTGGAGGGCACCGGCATCTACGTTTCACAATAAATCCTGAGCAACGAACCGCGCCGCAACTCCGCGTCTGGCGCGGGCAAACAGTCTCGTGACGCCCGATCTGACCAACGTACACTGGGAAAAGTAGACGTTCAGCTGTCTGGCTTGGAAACAACGTTGTCAAAGCAGTTAGCTACGTTGACTCAGACTGTTGAAAATCACAGTATTGTCGTGGCTACACTGGATTCAACAATCAAGACAGATCGAGACATTTATAATCGAAAGCACGAAACATTGGCGAAGTCGCTGCAGGACGCTGTTGTTCAATCCGCAGCCCACACAAGTAAATCTCCGTCGAACGAAGACATGGCAGCCCGTGGCCCCAACATTCCCATTTCACCCTTTAACGGAGACAAAGGTGAAGATTTCAAAACGTGGCGCAATAACGAGTTCGAAATCAAATTTGTCGCAAACGGTTGGCCTGAACAGAACAAGCCGTTTCTTCTTGGCGTCCACTTAGCTGGACACGCGCGATTCATATACAATGGATTATCGGATGATGTTAAAAGAAGCTACCAACAATTAGTGTCTGCGCTGGATTCGGCGCTAATGACAGAAGATCGAAGACGGTACCTGAGCGACCAATATGATATCCGAACGCAACATCCCGGAGAAAGTGTAGCTCAATATGCTAGAGCTTTGACGGAATTGGCACAGTCGGCGTTGAGTTATATGACCATCGATAACGAGCGACATCAAAATCTTCGAAATAAATTTATCGCAGGACTTCGACCACGAATACGAGAGGAGGTCAAGGTTATGGGACCTAACACCATGGCAGAAGCCCTGGTATCGGCTGAACGAATCGAGTCCAAATTTTCTGCAGAATTAACGACCGTTTGCCATGCCAGTGCGCATACCGGCTGGAACCTATCTGCCACGCCTGGAACAGCTCGAACACCGCCTGACAATGAAAATTCAGCAATAGTTACACTACTGAGCCAGATGTCAAGACGTCTCGACCGCTTAGAAGATGATAAAACTGCGTCCGCCTGTGGTAGTACGCCCAATTACAATTCGATTTATCAGCCAACACCACCTGGGCGACTAGGAGCGATCCGTGGGGCACCAAACGCATTCCCGATGTACGGTCGACAACGGTTCACATTGAATAATAGCCCTATCTGCCAGGTTTGTGGGAAACGCGGTCACACAGCTCTCCAATGCCGAACAGGACCACGGCAATTTTGCGATTTTCATCAACAATTCGGTCACACGACGACAAATTGCAGGGCTCGATTAGCTGCAGAGTCTGGAGGGCGCACAAATTACCGGAACCAAAACAAAGTAACGAAGCCGGTTAGAATTTCAGGTGGCTCTCAATGTAGCAACACTGGGACTGCACTAAGAGCAAACGTTGTAAATGGCATCGTAGCGGAACCCCAAGGGGAAAGCTGTACGGCCCGAGAAGAAGAGATTGCTAACTCGGTGTCATCGTTCATGGGCACGATAACGGCGCCGGCAAATACGGTTTCATGGACGCTGCAGACAGATGCATCAAAAACCACGGACAAAGAGCAGACAAACCAGTCTACCGACCCGTCGGCTAACAAGTTGGTTACGACGCCATTAGAACTGCGTGCCGGAAGTCAACAACTGGAAGGGCATGCACATAATTTGTTTGTTGGAGTAGTGACGATACCTCAGAATAACTCTGAACCACACACGTTTGGTAGTGACTCAGGCGCTAGAAGCAGCAGTACCCCATCAGGCAACAGAGGCAAGGGCAATAAGCCTGTACTAGGAGCGAAACCTAGAAGTCAGCCTCACGTTAATAATTGTCCATCTAAACGGGCGATACTTCGCGAAGACAAAAATGCCAAGCCAAGTTCGAGACGACAACGATATATTTTTGTCGGAGACGAGCAACTACAGCGAACACCTGACACGCCGAACGCTATTGTTCTGTGGCGTCATAATCTTCGAATCGAATATGTTGACGAACTTCTGGAACAAGTGTTGGCTGGCATGGAGCTGGACCCTCGACAAGATATTACTATAGTTATCCACTGTGGTGCGCACAACTTAGTTCCACGAATGGAATCTGCCTCGGCCAGTATAAGGTCCACCACAAGCAGCATCTGGCATATTTTAAAGACGGCTGTACGTCGTGTTAAGGCACTACTGCAGGAAACACCCCACCATATCAAACATGTTTACTGGTCAACGCTGACACCTCGTAAGGACGTTGCTAAAAGTACAGTGCAGCGTTTCAACCGTAACCTGGACACGGTCGCGCGTGAAATGGCAAGAACCAGTGTCGAATCTATCGTGCTGGATAACGATGGGTTATGGCGGGAGGAGGAAATCCAACGATTTGTTTTGGCGAATTCACCGTTTCTGTCTGATTGTGCTATGCTCATCCTTTCACATTCATTCTCTTTTCGCGTGCAAGGTTTCGAAACTTTAGACATGCGGCCGGTTGCAAGACGTATGACCGAACAAAGACTTACAGCAATGATGGTGTCTAGTCTGGTGCGAGGTCGGCTAATGTTTGTCTTAGAGGAGTCAGAAGTAACTAGTTTGCCGGAATCGCAACAAAATCGACCAGAGCCCTTGCCAAGACCGTTGACTAGGCGACAATTTCATGAAGAATTACTTACTGAGATGGATCGACAGAATAATGACCATGGATTGCAACAACAGGAAGATGCTGAACGTGCAGAGTTGACGACGCAAAAGGCTCATGATAGCAGGACGACGCTAGATCACCTATCCATAGCCAGCATCAAACCACAACATCCGACATCAGAAGGTGAATGCCGGCTATGGCAGACGTTGTCGAGGCTGGTATTCGAAAAGGAAATTGCAACAGTTCGATCGCGAAATGTTACTCCGAGGACAGGGGTAGTTTCGAGTAGTGAAATATGCGCCGGACGATCGTTAAATAAGGGCAATACATGGCCAATGGCAAGAACAAGATGTCGGCAGGAATCAGTGGGTTTATCATGGATGATGTTCATGTTATTCTTGCTAATAGTTGCTGTTTCCGCACTACCACATCCAAATCCACTTATTTGTCAAACGCAGCAGCATAAGCAGGTCTGGCGGTTGCCTGCTATCCCGAACTGCAATCTCACTTTAGAAAGTCATCACGAAATACCGTTGACGACAAGAGTTCGGCTTTATAAGCGTAATATCGTTCAGTATGTGAGTGATGCTTGGCTCTGCACGAAAACACGCGGCGTAGTGGAAACTTTTACATATTTCTTTAATGATGAAAACTTGAAAAGATCGAATACTACAGTTGAATTAGTAGGGGAAGCAGAATGCCGACGCATGATAGATTTTAAAACCTGCGCAGCTGGGAAATTGCAGAAAATGCAACAGTCGCTATGGTGCACAGATAACAAGTTAAACTGGTACTATCCAGGTGGTGGTGTACACTGCTGCTATTGGAAGAAGTTCGAAGCTGTGAACTGCATTCTAACTGCAGTCAAGGTATATAAACGACATGATAGGAATTTGATGGAATCGACTGCTGGTGATGTGTCGTCTTGCAAATACGACGCAGGTTCCTGTGCGTTGGCAAATGGAGGGTTTTTGTTGTGGACACCGGATAAGAAGGAGCGGTGTGACTTCGTGTCCTGGCAAGAGATGCCAGGAATAATGCGCGGCAAACAATGGGTGGCCGACGATGGAAATCTAGCGCTCACGGACAGTGGCACAGTGATAACCAGTAGTTGCGACTTGCAACGCCTACATGTCAGTAAGCAAGAAATTCCGTTTGTTATACTAGAGCAAGAACATACACGGGTTAACTTCAGCGGGATCGCTGTCGTTAAATCTTTGCAAACAGCTTATGCTAGACAAAATCCACAATCCAGACGAAAACGACAAATGCTCCGGGCGCAGTCAGGCATGGTAACATCGGAGCTTCTTGCAGCCAGTTTGCAAGCTTTGGAATTTCATACTGCTCGATCGATCGAGTTTGCATACAACCGGGCGATAACCAGTGCGTGCAATCAAATGCGATATGCGGCTCAAATTGCAGGACTTTTCGTGATGGCAAATCCAACGTTAGCCATAAGGGCGTGGTTAAACGAGTCCAAGCTAATCGCCGAAGCTTCTGGAGCAGTGGTCGAAGTTTGGCCTTGCCAAGAGCTTGGTAGTAACGAGTTTAAGTTGTTACCAATGAACCAAACGTGCACCGTGCATATTCCGATCCAAATTAATCTGAACAACGAAAGCAAGCAAGCTTATTTAGATACAAAAACGAATATTGTAACGCAACGCAGTGCAGAAATCGAGTGTCAACTCCATGATGGTGTGCCTGTAACATTACGTGGAGTATCCTATCATTATCGGAAAGACGGAACGCTTTCGCCCTTGGAACAATTCCACCTGTTACCGATGCCGTGGATGGAGCCAGATTTGAAGATAATACCTGACGTTATATTTCATCCATTGGTTATGTATCGAATTGATGAAATTCGTTCTCATGTGTCAGTGACTGATGTTTTCCACATGTTTCAACAGCAACAAAAGGTTTTGAACCTGCTTGGAATGCCAGCTGAAAGTCAGTCAACAACAGAAACTGCACAGAAGACCGCTACAGGTATTGTTCGGACTGGATTCTTCGGCTTCCTCTTCGGTGTCAACGTGGATATTAAGCAAGTCTGGATTTTCGTATGCTGCGTGTATATTACGTTACACGTGATATGGAAGCTGATCCGAAACCAGGCATTGACCGTGTTCGGCCGGTTTTGGTTATTGTTTACACGGATTCCAATATTATCAAACTATGCGAATGGTGAAAATTGCTCAAGACCTAGGATTGAAGCGATGCGACAACCAATGCCTACGACTGCGTTAGAAAGCAATAATACACCGCCTCCCGAGAATCTTCATGCTATTACATCTCACGATGCTCCAAACCCGCAGGCGACTTCACGTTTTGGGCGATCTGGCAAAGACATAAACCATAATGTTCGTATGGTCTCGGAATCGAGAACCTTCGATCCTTTCCGGTTGGCATGCTCGACAAATACAAGTGGAACCGAAGGTACCGTAACAGTTGAAGTAAATGGTCGTCGGATTTTGGCGCTTTTGGATACTGGTGCTCAGTTGTCACTGATTCTCAAATCGGCAGCGCAAAAGTTGAACGACTATGGTACTCAATCGGTCCACGGTGAAACTATGCCCTTTACATATGTCAAATCAGCATCGGGGCACGCATTGCCTATTGAAGGAGTTATGACAGCGAAAATTGTTTTTGGCAGTAAAGTCTTCAATGGACCACTGGCTATTTCCAGCGTCATACCGTACGATTTGATCTTGGGTAGAGACTTTTTATCGCAATTGGGACCGTTCGAACTAGACTATAGTTTGCATCAATTGCGAGTTGGTGCTGATCGGATAAATATCGGGGTGAATAGTCCAGCCCTAGAACGGAATAACTACGTCGCACTCCTGGATACCGTCGAAGTTCCGCCCTTGACAGAAATGGTGTTACGTGGCAAGATGAATATTACGGACGACAGCGTTCAGTTACTCGAACCTAGGAGGCGATCATGGGAACTCGACCCGCTAATCCTAGCCCCAACAGTTGCAACGCCGGACGAACAAAATGTTGTTCCGCTGCGGTTGTTCAATCCAACACAAGCCCCTATCAAAGCTTATAAGGGAACGCGAATTGCAAGCTCAACTGCATTATCAAGCGAACAGTTGGTTGGTATCAATACGCAGTATTATAACTCGGACTCGATTATAAGCAGTGTAATGAAATCGGCACCGAATAGTTTACGCAACACATTAGCGCTCGAAGGTTTGGATTTATCAGAGTGTTCGTTCGATGAGCGTCATAGACAGAAGCTGCACGACCTTCTAGTGGAATATGCTGATATATTTGCCACCAGTGACGAGGATTTGGGATGTGCTAAAGGAGTATATCACACTATCGATACTGTTGGTGCGTCTCCAATAAGACAGAAACCGTATCGTACCGCTTTCGCTTTGAGAGACACCGTTACGCAAAAGGTTCAGGAGATGTTGAAAAATGGAATCATTGAACCCTCGACTAGTGCATGGGCGTCGCCTATAGTTATGGTGAGGAAAAAGGATGGGACATGGAGGTTCTGTGTTGATTACCGAAAGTTGAATGCCGTTACTCGTCGAGACAGTTACCCTATGAAACGCATCGATGACGTAATGGGGTCGCTGAACAAAGCGAAGTTGTTCTGTACTCTGGATATGAAGAGCGGATATCACCAGATACCGATGGATCCGGAAAGCAAGCACAAAACTGCTTTTATAACTCATGACGGATTGTATCAGTTTAGGAAGCTTCCATTTGGACTCACGAACGCATCAGCAACGTTCCAAAGGTTGATGGAAAGTGTGTTGGCAGGTTTTGATTGGAAAATATGTTTGGTATATCTTGACGATGTCTTGGTGATAGGCTCCACCCAGGATGAGCTTATTGATAGACTACGAATGGTTTTCAGCCTGCTACGATTGACTGATCTCAAGTTGACGTTAAAAAGTGTCAGTTTGGTCGGAGTACCGTACCATTCCTCGGTCATGTGTTGTCAAGTGATGGGTTCTTCCCGGAGTGTGCGAAAGCGGACAAAATAGTGACTTGGGCGACACCACAAAATGCAAAAGAGGTGCAAAGTTTCATGGGTCTTGCGTCTTATTACAGACAGTTTATCTGGTGTTTTGCAAAGATTGCAGCACCACTCCATGACTTATACAAAAAAACAAGAAGTTCGAGTGGACTAGTGAGTGCCAAAAGGCGTTCGAGGAACTCAAGAGGAGGTTATCAAGCAACCCGATCTTAGCGTTTCCAGATTTCGAACGTCCGTTCGTGCTACAAACAGATGCAAGTGACACCGCTATTGGAGCTGTGTTGAGTCAGATTGGTGTCGATAACAAAGAACACCCAATATCATATGCTAGCCGATCGTTGAATAAAGCTGAGCGACGATATCCAATTGTGGAACGTGAAACGCTTGCCGTCATTTGGGCAGTTCGTTATTTTAGATCGTATTTGTACGGTCGTCCATTTTCTGTTTTAACGGATCATCAACCGCTTAAATGGCTGTTAACCGTCAAAGACCCACATGGACGACTATGTCGTTGGAGCCTGTTGTTGCAAGTATATGATATCACAATTTTGCACAAGGCAGGCAAAGAAAACAGTAATGCTGACGCTCTATCGCGAAGGCGGGATCATGGACAACCGGCTCCCATGGAAGACACAGCGATATGTCATACGTGTACTGGCATGCTGAAGCACACTGAAGAGTTGGGTGAAATGCAGATTGCGCCGCTTATTCGATTAGACGCTGATGTGGGAGCGGACGAAGAATCTCAAGCACGGTGGATGGTCAAGGAACAGCAACGGGACGCATTTGCCAGTGAAATAAAGGCCAAACTACACAACGATGCTGCTAGCCAAGAACATTGGGCTGAAAAGAACCAATTGCTATATCGCAAAAGTGAAACAAGTCAAAGAGATCAACTGTATGTACCGGAGAAATATCGGGAACAAATTCTAAACGCATGTCATGATCATTTGTTTGGAGGACATCTTGGTATTCGCAAAACCTTCCGGAAGGTTGCTGATCGTTACTACTGGCCCAAAATGTATTTTGACGTCAAAGAATGGTGCGCATCGTGCGCAGCGTGCGCGACTAGGAAAAATCCCACAAGGCCGGTAGTACCACAGTTACATTCAATACCTGTGGTCGCTCCATGGTACCAAGTGGCATGTGACATATTGGGACCACTTCCGAAAACAAAGTCTGGAAACAAATATGTCATTGTTTTCATGGATTACTTCACTAAATGGGTTGAATGCGCTGCGCTCGGGGACGCAACTGCTAAAACAATTGCTCGAGTATTAGTGGAACAAATTGTTTGCAGATTCGGCGTTCCATTTCAGTTGCTTACTGACCGTGGTGCTAATTTTACATCAGAACTTATGGCGGAAACATGTCGATTGCTTGGAATAAAAAACTGTTCACTGCGGCATACCACCCCGCTTGCGATGGCATGGTCGAACGTTTTAATCGTACGTTAGAAGCTATGCTAAGTTTGTATGTTAGTTCGAGTCAAAGTGATTGGGACGAATTGTTGCCTTACGTTTGCTTTGCATACCGCAGCAGTCTGCATGAAACCGCGAACGAAACGCCATTTTATCTCAACTTTGGCCGCGATCCAGTGTTACCAATTCAGTTGTTGACGTCAGAGGTCGAAGCCGTGAATGTAGAATGATATCCGTATGAAGTGCGTTGCAGACTCGAGACCGCCTGGTCCATGGCGAAGGTATATATTGTTGAGCAGCAGGAGAAACAAAAGTTCTATCATGATCGAAAAGCTCGGGATCTACCATTCGTTGAGGGAGACAAAGTCTACCTACATATGCCTGTTGCAGCTGGCAAGTCTAAAAAGTTGTCCAGACGGTGGCGTGGACCATATAGAATAATGTCACTTCCAGCAGACTGGTGCTATTATTTTGCCCGTGAGGCAATCTACAAACGCGGTATCCAGACGGGTAAACGTAAGGCGACTGAAGAGGGCCCCGCGCAAACAACGGATTTCTCCCAGTTCACTGTGCAACGAAACTGGAGCAGATGAGGATTGTCAGGAAGAAGGACGACAAGGAGAAAGCTATACTACTGGGCACTCAGAACAGACCGAGGAAGGCTATGAACAACCACAGAGGATTGTGGAAGGTGATCTGCGAGACCCAAAAAAACGCAAGCAACCTACGCCTTTACACGCTCGCAAACAGAAACTAACAAATACATCACGCCAGCAAAGTAAAACTCGGACTTTAGAAGGGTCTGCACGATATAATCTGAGACCCCGCGGGGTGAAAATGTTAGTGGCGAATTAAATGAAAATACTTGAAGTGCGCCTAATCTTAGCCAAATTGCAATTTGTACATCATAAACTAGGTTCTACATTACTGGTAAATTGATAAAAACTGATAAATTTCTGTCTATAATCTATGTACCTGCTATATAGTAAATGATATATCATACTTGTTGTAGGCATTTTATAGGCATATTTTCTAAACGCTATTACTTATACGAATACTTTGAATTAGTAACAATTAATATTAGCAATAGCTGTAGCAGAGTTAGACGATAGTTCAATTGTATATTGCAATTAGCAAATTCTATTCGACGTTATAAACAATCTACACATCACGCTGAGCCATCTGTTCGTCTTCTTAGAGCACCTA
Source organism: Trileptium ribeirensis (assembly GCA_030248225.1). Lineage (NCBI taxonomy): Eukaryota > Metazoa > Nematoda > Enoplea > Enoplida > Thoracostomopsidae > Trileptium > Trileptium ribeirensis. Next base: position 123,784 of record JASANE010025107.1, on the reverse strand, counting down.
CAGACCAACAACAAAAATTGCGGTTATGGAGGAAGTGATCGAACTGGACTATGATGAGGAAGTGGAAGAAATAGTTGACAATTCTTACTTAAGACAATATGTGCAAAGCAAGTGTGGTGCTATTCAGCAACAGTCGATCGTTGATGCAGCTAATAAAACACCGGAGGCACGGTTATCTTGGATTACGCCGCCGAGGAGGCTTAGTAATTTCCGGGATTATGATACTGTGGTTTCTTTCTGTAGCGAGTATGATCCAGTTAATCATCATATGTTTCCGTCAAAGGAGCAAAGTTCGTTAAAAAATTCTACAGTGGAGGATGCGAGACAGGCTGCAATTGTAGAGTATAATTTCAAAACATTTCATCATCGCTATGGCGTTCCCGCAAATCCATCAGAGCTGTGGCATTACGATGCTGCAGCCACCGTTATTCCCCTGGATCTAGAAAACCACGTTGTGCCTTGCGGTGGGAGAGAATTTCTTGATTTTGTTTGTGATCCGCGTGGGAATATGCGATTTTCCATCGCGGATGTCATAGTTCTCGAATCACCACCGTGGTCGGAGGGCCATAATTTTGGGAAACGTAAGGTTCGCACTTATAGTAAAGCCGTACAAACTGAATTCGGAAGTGTCACAACTTACCGTAAAAGCGTTTACAGTGGTAATTCTGAGATGGTCGGAGGTGCAGCCGTGGCTACAGCGCGAACCAATGTGGCAAAAGGACAGACACACAGTAATATAGCTGGTGGACAAGATATATACATCATGTCAGCCGGTTGCAGTGAAGACAGGGCCTCATGTGGTTATGGCAGTGTTGTCCGAAGTTTCAGCGACACCGATAATGGCAAGTTTGGTACGTCTTGTGACACAATTCGTCGCATAGTAACGCAAAGAATCTTAAGCGGCCGGGCAAGTGCTACAAGAAGCGGCGAGCTATTCGACGGAAAATAGTTCGGATGCAAAAAGCTCTTGTTCATTCGCCCTTAGAAATTGACGACAACAGCTCAAGCGAAGAAGAGGTCACTCCATGAAATATGTTGGTCGAGTGGGTGGAACCCACTCACGGATCGGGAAGCCACGTAGCAGGGAGAAATATTGTTTTGACTTCTAGAACTAACAATTTGTGGAACGTGGGTTTAAGTTTTAAAATAACTTGCTGAAAATTGTAAAATGTTTTTTGCGCATCGTGTTTCTGCTTACAAATGTCAAATATTGCAGTATATAAGTTGCCGGATAATTGCAGTTTGGTTCGTATTAAAAGTTGAGGCTGAGACGGCAGCATTGTTGTGTTCATTGCGATAGGAGTGTTTACATTATTTATTACTGCACGGATTGTGTTAGGCTAAGCACTAGCGAGGACTCTGTCCTTACTGGTCCGGAAGTGCAACACAGTTTGGCCACAGGCCTCACTGTACAGCAACCCTTGCTCGCTTGGACGCGGTCCATTTGAGACTGCCGTTTGGACTCCGTCCAACCGGGTACACGTTTGGACCCTGTCCAACGTGGTATTACCTCAGCACCTCCGTACTCGTGCGCTCACTTGTCTCGTTGTAACGGTCAGCTACATAACGTTCGTATAACCATTGACACCTCGCTAGGAAGCGTCATACTGTGTAACTTTGCTGGCGTAGCGCTTTAAGTGTAGGAAGAGCTCCGACAACGGTCGCCCGCCAGACTGTTACATTTTCACGGATCGGGAAGCCATGTAGCAGGGAGAAATATTGTTTTGACTTTTAGAACTAACAATTTGTGGAACGTGGGTTTAAGTTTTAAAAGTTTTAAAATAACTTGCTGAAAATTGTAAAATGTTTTTTGCGCATCGTGTTTCTGCTTACAAATGTCAAATATTGCAGTATATAAGTTGCCGGGTAATTGCAGTTTGGTTCGTATTAAAAGTTGAGGCTGAGACGGCAGCATTGTTGTGTTCATTGCGATAGGAATGTTTACATTATTTATTACTGCACGGATTGTGTTAGGCTAAGCACTAGCGAGGACTCTGTCCTTACTGGTCCGGAAGTGCAACACAGTTTGGCCACAGGCCTCACTGTACAGCAATCCTTGCTCGCTTGGACGCGGTCCATTTGAGACTGCCGTTAGGACTCCGTTTAACCGGGTACACGTTTGGACCCTGTCCAACGTGGTATTACCTCAGCACCTCCGTACTCGTGCGCTCACTTGTCTCGTTGTAACGGTCAGCTACATAACGTTCGTATAACCATTGACACGTCGCTAGGAAGCGTCATACTGTGTAACTTTGCTGGCGTAGCGCTCTAAGTGTAGGAAGAGCTCCGACAACGGTCGCCCGCCAGACTGTTACATATATATATATGTAACAGTCTGGCGGGCGACCGTTGTCGGAGCTCTTCCTACACTTAGTGTATTTACATATTATGTATTTACATGAATATGGTACCATGTGTTGCTGAAAATCCGAAGGAACGGCAGCCACGACGATGTGGCCGCAGGTCATCATTTGACTAAGTTTATTAGTAAATTATTACATTACTTTGCATCACAAAGTTAACTCCAAATAATTGACGACTACGTTCAGGCACACGAAAATCTACATTAATTTCAGCATCTGGCAGGCAGTAGTACCTGCCCAAAACAAAAGATGCTCGCTCGGCTGAAAAGCGACAGTCATTTTCGGTGCGTCCTGTGTAAACAACGGTATGGCAATGATGATTACTACGTATGGGGAAAACAGATCGGCTAATAAACTCCTGGTTTACCGCCCCATGAAAAGGCCTGCCCGATTAATCTACGTATAATCTGACACACTAGCAAGATATACCACATATGCACCGCAAAACAAACTGCCATATATTTTAGTTATAAAGCTGTGAGTTTTGCCATTGACGGATAAATAGTTTTGTGAAAATTTTTTATCAACTTTAGTGTTTTACTTCGAAATAACTATAAAGAAAGAAGTTTGGAATAAAATCTAGTGGTTCGTGATGGCAAAAGTTTTAGTTAGCATGCTTGCGTACAAAACAATAAGAACATGTAAATTACAAAATGATCGTGGACCATTAGAATCGCAGTAATCACTGTAACCAGTTTTATTACTGTTATGGTGTTTCAGGGTAATAACGTTTCACTAATAGTTTTAGTATTGTCCTATCTTCAAAATTATATATTCTGATGAAAAGAAATAAGATTATAATGAAAACGTTTCGGCAATTCCATTGCAAGCAACACTGCTACCTCGACATCTAAATCTGAAATTGTTGTTCCAACAAAAATATATCGTTCTAAACTGAGGTTATAGAACCGGAAGATAATTTTTACTTAAATATTTAGTTTTGTTGAATTTTTGCTAGAATTATTAACTGTGATTTTACATTATTTTTACTCTATTGAACTGCAGCCGCACAAACACAATAATTTCCCCGTACGACCAGACAATATTACATGTCATTTTCAGTGTAAAGGTGATAAGCACATATTTTAAAAAATATAATGTAAACATGTTACTTGCAATGGTTACAAAAAGTTCCTATCGAGGAACAACAAGGTAGCTTACTCTGTTTCAACAAGAACCCTAAAAAACATTAAAGCCAAAATCATAAAAAAAGTTTAAAATTCCAAGAATATCCACATTTTACTAACCAACCTAGAAAATCTCTAAATGAAACCCAAACAAAGCCTAGATTTGACACAGACATCAAAAACCAGGCTTTGAAGTCCAATAAGATAATATTGAACCAGCAATAATATTATTAGTTTATAAACGAACGTTGCAATGTTCGTTTCCGTTTATGTTAGTTCATAAAAGAACGTAAAAATTCGTTCTAAAGTACGACAAATTTTGTTTGCGTTTACGTTCGTTTGAAAATGAACGTCCTAATCGTTAGTTTGAGCTTGTGTTCATTTTTTATCCGTGACGGTAGTTAAACACAAAAATCTTATATCCCGACATAAAACCAGCAATGTAAGACAAATAATTTTCCTACGACAGTTTACACATTGCACAGACTTTACGCCAGTATAAAATACTACATAGTATCACGCAAGCCAGAATTAAACTTAGTGAGCATGGTATCGTCTCTGTTGTCATTGAATATAAACACCTCTAACTGGTTTTGTGTTTCATGCACGTTTAGACTCTACAAGTAAAAGCAAATAAATTTTCCTGGTATACAGATTGTACATACATTACGCCAGTACGAAAAACTACAAGTATATCGCAACCGCATGTTAAGCGGAGTGAGTATGGCTTCATCTCTGCTGTCATTCAATGTAAACACTTCTACCATACTTTGTGCTTTATGTACACTTACAATCAAAATTAACTACTGAAAAATCGGTCGAAGTTTAACTCGATTTTGACTGTTTCCGTTTAAGTTTTTTGATTTAAATTGTGATTAAACGAATTTCGTAACTAGGATCGTTCGATTGCGACATCGATAGATTTAACCTGCGACTGATTTTACAAGCTCCTAAAAAGATTGTATATTCCCCCTAAAGCCTCTGGCCCTCCTGTAGCCTGATAGGACCTAAGGAATACCGTCTTTTTGTTTGCCACAAAAGCTATAACTATTACATCATGGCACAGAGAACACCACATAACTAAATAAGTGACCAAAGGCAAAATTCTTTAGTAATTTTAATTCGCCGACAGTCGACATCGAAAAAGGTCAAATTGCTAATAAACAGTCTCAGAAACGGCACAGAAACAACTTTTTGATGTTAGAAGCAACTTTTTCAAACAATTTTTTAATTAAATTTGTAGCTTCATAAGGATTCTGATATTGTATTTGTTAACTGGGATGTTTTTACCGGGGGAAGCAATAAAATTTGCCGTGGAGACATTTTGCCAGGGGCAGAGCTTTTTGTCAGCGGTCACCAAAAGGCCAGTAGTATAATCAATTTTAGAGAAAGCCACTTTGGAGAAGCCAATAATATCGTCAAATAAGAGTTTACATAGGTAACAAAACGATCGTACTAAGCGTGCCTAATAACCTAAACACACCCATGCAGTAGAAAACGCAATAACATGTTTAAATCATTTGAAAAAATCGATAGTTCTGGCAAAGGATCGACAAACCATATTGGGTCCGCAGAGGCTCAAGGAGGTGTCCACAAAAAGTTATGTTCACCAATGCAGTAGATCGTGTGTCGTCCTGCCTGCGAAACACTGGCATTACACATGGCAATGATTAATGACAACTATGAAAAGGAGTTTAAACAAAAAGTAATATGGGAATTTTAACAATGTAATTAAGGTTTGTCCGTATTGAAGATTGGGATTATTGGGCTGCCAAAAGTTTATTTAGGGGCTATCCTAAGTTGGGCACAAAGTGGTCACAAAAAATGGAATGAAACTTATTTGGATAATTTAGGAAATTTATCGATGTAATTAATAATAATAGGTATAATTTGTTAAAAAAAGAATAATCCCCAAAATTTCAAAAACGATTTTTAAACCTAGAGGAAATTAACTAGTCCACATATCTAATTTAAAATCTGGTATAAAAAGATTATGTAATAGTTCAAGCTGCGCAAACAAGGTGAGTACAGTTCACCCGTTTATGTTTTAAACCTATTGTTTGTAATTTGTTGAATTATACTGGAGGAAATAAAAATCTGTCAACTTATTATAAATGGTGTAACAAAGTAAGGACTTAGGCGAATAAAATGGTTGGAGTTCTCAATATAGAACTAAAGGACATATCGTCGACTTTTGTCATTGAACAAAATAATTGTCAAAATCCATCAACTCGAAGATTAGTTATAAGCGACACTGACAAAAAAAAAGAAATTTTCGCAATTTTTCCCCAGAGCAACCAGTATAAACTTCGCTCGCTTCGTTTCAATAATTATTATATTATTAAATACGCAGTAAAATAATTTTACAATAGCGATTGAGGACAACAATTTGGTTGATGGCATATAATAAACAAGATTGCACCAGTGTACATTATTATTAAAATCACGAAGCATAACCATGTACTATTGTATTGACGATGCACTATACATGGTTCATTGATTTGGCGACACCTATAAGTAGCATGTGAAAGGTTTGCCCATAAGACGAGTACTTTACGTGATGTAGGTATTAATGATAAAAATATAGCATGTAGTTCACTTTTTGAATCTTATATATAAATTCTTGAGTTTTAGCGCAAACACCACTAAAAATGTTGTAAAATGCTAAGATAGCGTTAGAAACTATGCAACATGAGTAAACAACCAATCTACCATACATAAAACACTGCAGTACAGGCGTTCATACTCATGCTATCATTGCCTTTTAGTCATCTGGCACTCCACGCTTGTAAGAGGTACATAGCGGACGCCAAACCATTTGCGAACAGACACATCTAATCCGTCAGCGGTTTTATCATACTGATGCATTCGTTGGCTACCACAAAACGGACCAACTGGCATTAGTAAACGACCGCCAGGTTTCAACTGCTCGAGAAGCTGCAAAAAAGAGTACGTAACAATACATCGGGTAAAAAATTACTATGAAAAACAAAGTAATGCCGTTATATTACTATCATGAAAAGAGTGTAATAGCTCCAATTTTGCGTGTCTATACAGCTACAACCAGAAAAATGTAATTGAAATAGTCATATAGGTGGAAATGTGGTTTATTCGCAATCGATGAAATTATGCAATCATTCAAAATTTCATTCAATCGAAACCGATCGAAATTCAACAATTCTGAAATTTATTAGCGCTAAAATCAAAATCAATCTGGATTTTGGTTCGCTGCACACCGTGATTGTACTTATTTCGTACTCCGAAATTTCTAACAATGTGAAAAGCATATTTTGTGGAGCAAACATAAAGCTTCCCATGGCGGAACTTAACACAACAGCGTTCATAAACCATCATGCAAGGAATAAGTTTACGAAATGTGTGTGAAATATTACATACCATATGAAGTTTGATAATAAAGCGTAGCATTTCTCACTCAGAATGAGAAGCACGTTTTACTGTAGACGATATGAGGAATATATATTTTATTTAAGACGATAAATGTAGCAACTGGTGACCACGTACACTGGAGAGGTCTATTCTAGACTAAAAATAACATGGACATTGTTGAGGCGATGTTTGTACAACCTGAACGAGATCATCATCACAAAATGCAATACTACTATCCACTGCTTGTATTATGTTGCGTTCAACAATACTTACTGCTTGTGGAATACTCTCTACCGCTGCACCAACGTGTATAGCATCGAACGGACCTTTATCTGACAAACCAAGTCGTCCATCGGCAACTAAATATATATAACTACTATTAGATAAGACATAAAAACCATAATAGCTGCAAAGATAAATTACCTGCTAAAAATAAATTTTCGGGCAACATTTCCTGAAAAATTCACAAACAGCTAGTCAAAAATTAACCGTCGTACAAGTGTTATCCAAATGTTTTTGCTTACGATTGCTTCTATTTCTGCCCGTAATTGCATATTTCCATGAACCATACAAATAAATCGTGCGTTTATTAGAAGTGGAGTGAATATGGGTGATCCGCGTCTTTCCCGAGACCCCAAATTTCCAAACTGAGCTTTCTGAAAACCATTCAAGCCCCCTAAAAACAATAACGGCGATGTGTTTCTGGAAGAGCGTTACGACCAATTTAGCTAATACTAAACATCAGTATTTTTTAACACAACGAACAAAAAATGAAAACTTTCAGCGGCGCGGATCCTTCTTTCGAGCAAAATCAATGATCCAGATTGTAAGCGTAGACATACAATACTACGATTGTACTCTACTGTAAGCTTTAAACGGCACGAATAATCACAATTATCGGAAAAAACTTCAATCAAGCGAGGAGCATGAATGTTATTGGTGCAACGCTAAAAAGCTATGAGTTATAAAATTAGAAACTTGACTTGGATATCTGTCACTCAGTCTAAAGATGTTACCTAAAATGTGCGGTATAGAGCAGCTGGTTTTTAATACAAACATTGTATTGTGCGTAATTATAATTAAACTAAAAAGGTGTGTAACAGATTTCGTAAGACATTTCTAAAACCAATAATTTTGCCGATTATCAATAAATACAAAAATACGTAGCCATAAACGATGTTGTAAAGATTTTGCCCGCGTACATTATGTACAATGTCGTTGTGTTAGATGTGGCGAGACGCCTTTTAATTTCTGAAGTTATGTGACATTAATCATATCGTATTGTTGAATACAAATTAGATATACTTCCCAAAAAACACGCTCACCTACAATTTCAGCGACACCACTATCCAAAATCATACGATCAACTAGATTTATATTATTCTTTGATATCTCAGCTAATTCAGGAATGTGTTCCACGCCATAAACTTTGCCACCGGGTTGCACCTGAAATCATGGCGATATCAACTACTGGTCTGCAAGGTTTCCGGGAAAATAATGAGAGCGAAGAAAAATGGTGATATTTCGGTATAAGCGCACATCTTTTCCACCTAACGGTGCTAGATTGCGACGTACACACAGTGCATTTTCTTGTGCGTCTAGATATCTATCGGTATAGGCACGCCGCTGTTACTGAACTACTGTTTGCGGGGTATGTGAATTTAATTAACCGATATTTGAAAATATACATGAAATAGGTACCATCCTAGTGGAGAGTGTGGTGATATGCTGGAGCTGCCATCCGTTACGTAATACCATTGTAAGCGACTCGAATTCTATGCGTACATCCCAGAGCACATGTTTGCGTTCACAAACACAATGGCATAAATATGAACGCCAATTTGGGAACGATTCAGTTCGTCATTTTGACAAAAGAACAACCATGGTGTACACACCAAAAGTGGACTCACTCATAATAGCTGGGTTATCAAACAGGAGACACAAAATTAAAAAACCACCAGCGCTTAAATAACGCTACGTCTAATACAGTCTACTACCAATAATAACACACGGTTAGGTATATGATTAGTACTCATTCGTATCTATTCCCAATCAGTTTTTGATCAAATCAAAGTCGCTACAATCAAACACATCAAATCAAATACAATGCTACAGTACCCGTGTGTGAATAGCGAAAGCTAGACGCAAAAGAAAATAGAAGGTGTGTATGCCGACATCTGGTATCTGCAGTAATTTAATGGATGTGCCAATACCAAAATCTAGCATAGATAGCTGGAGAGAGGTGCGCGTACACAGAAATATGACCGAAAACATGAACTACTGTTATACAAATGACTATGTTTCTGGTAATATCGTATTGCATTAAATAGACCGCAATTCTTACAAGCGTTCGCCACATTACTGCTGAAAACGAAAAATCGTTATTCAGTACCTTGCTTTACCTTCTACACTAGATTATGTCATCCAAACAAACCATCACGTCATTTTTCAGTACAAATGCCTAATATGTGGAGTAAGCATTAAAGACAGTAAGTAGTAACGCACAATTAAGAATGCTATGCCAGTGCAAATTTTTTCAGTACAACTCACCGACACAAAGGTTTAAATGAAGCTAAGCGAATGGAGTGTTTAGTCTGTTGATCGTACATGGCTTCATATAGAAAAATAAATCATACAAAATCAGCTCATCGATATCAACTGCTTCGTTGACCACCACTTTTTTGCGCCAACATTCTCTGGGCCGCTATAGGCCTGAATATTGCTCACCTTTTGTCAGAAATAATTTTTTAAATTTCGGCATGTTACTGCGTGTTTTGACCTGACAAAAAGTATCTGTAAAGTTATAAAACTCGCTCAATACAATGGTCATACTATATACTGTCCAGCCTGGCTATGTTGTACTGTCCATGATGTTTCAAGAATTTTATGGTCGACGAACTAGATTTTAAAAATGTACTGAGTTTTCGTTTGTTTGTTTATGTATTACGTATATCAAAAATATCTATATTTACACATATATATATACATAATATGTATGTACATGTAACGCAAGAACAGTAGTGCCTATAGGATATGACGAACAAATGGTACAATCTCTGGACAAACACAATATCGACATCGCTGTTCCCGAGGAACTGTGGTTCCGTGGCACAGGACGCCTGCATATTTCGTCAGGCGCCGCACACTATGAATTATTCTACTCCGGAGCAGAATCGAACGGCCAACACGGTGTCAGAATAACTGTTAAACAAAACATCATGACACAGCTAAAATCGTGGAAACCTGTAAATGAAAGGCTAGCGGTCGCACGCTTCAACGCGCAGCCAACAAATATAATCGTCATAGCAGGAGATGTTCCGACAGACAACGCTTTGCAGACGACAAGAACCACTTTTATGAACTGCTAAACACGAGCTCAATATAGCGACAAAACGTGATATCATCCTGTGTGGTGATTTTAATGTTCAAATCAGTCCTTCTGTCAGTGTATATAAAAGTGTAATCGCAAAATTTAGGTTTCATCGCCGCACAAATAACGGCTAGAGATTGATAGCTGTCGCCCAATACCACCAAGTCTCTTCAGTGCTTCTAACCACAGACATCAACATCGACAGACATAGCGGTCACCCTCAAGAAAATAGGACGAAGTTGGTCACGTTTTAGTGAACAACAAATTTAAGTCTAGCATCGTCGACTGCAGATGCTTCTGGGGTAAGGCATTAGATAGCGACCATGTACGGGTATGTACGCGAATCAAGCTCAAAATCGACTCGCAGCGCATTGCGCACAAGCGTCCGGGATTCGACCTGTCATCAGTAAAACAAAGAAAAACGCAAGCGAAGTTTAATGTCACATTCTCGAGTCGATTCGCTGTGTTCTATAAACAAGTATCAACAACTGTCATCGACACTACATGGCCAGCTTTCCAAAGCAACATCAAAGTGTGCTCCAGGACACCGTACCAAAAGTAAAACGTATACACTGGGCAAACCACGACGTGCTTGCCACAGCAGAAAAAAGAGCATCGTTCTTCCATCGAACCAACCGTTGCGTTCAATTATCAGGAAATCACTAGATAGGCGACGAACAACAAATATCATTTCAAATGTCTAGCAAGATGATGAACGCAGTTGCTGTCGTGAAGGATCAGCGCAGATTATAATCGTCTTATCCTACGACCTATGGTTGAACCGCCATCACAAAGGTTTGATACGCAGTGCCAACTGTGAAAAACTAGCGAACAACAGCTGGAACATTGGCGTGAACACTTCTACAGATGTACACTTACGACGCACCAACCAATCCATTGCAAGACGATGCAATTCTGCTTAATGGCTTGTACAGCGATAATAATAATTGTTGCAAATTACTGCTCCATCCCACCAACGCAGCATGAAATTCTCGATGCAATCAAGACGTTCCGAAACGGGCTTGCCGTCAGAAAGCTACAAAGCTGCCGCTTCACACATAGCCGGGCCACTCCGCTTACTACTCCAAATGTTTATGGTTGCACTTGTATGCTGAAAGATAAATATGCGCTGGCTGGAACTGTAGTTAAGACGTTATCATCTGTATCGCCAACACTTTAATTGGCATCCTTGCTTGGACGTGCGGAGGCGCCCATAACCTCGAAAGTCGATAGCTCGAAATGTGGACGGCCTTCCACTTCTCTTTTTAGAGCTTCTCTGCAAGATTTCGATAATGCAAAGATCATCTTGACGCATTTCTCTTCAAAACTCATTGTCAGTGGAAACCATCCAGTGAAGTAAATATTTCTATTGGCGTTACCAATCGTCTACAACCGTGTCTACCGTATAGTTTTTTCCGAGGGTTGGGAGCAACTACGTAGATTCTGCATTGTTCAAACTCTGATCGAAGGACCTGTCTTAAGTATTTGTCCTTTCACAGTTATTGTCTGGACGGCTTCAGTACGGCATTTTTTTAGCTACATCAGTAGCTCATATTACAAGGAGGTGTCCAGTCCATACATCCAAATCTTTGATGTCTAGCTGGTCATCTTTGGTTGCACTAAACGAGGCTTCGATGATGTCCCCGTGTACCTTGTCGAATTCGTTGTCAGTAAAACTCTGTCCTGGTTTTCCTCAGCGATGATCACCAGTTCAAGATATTTACTGGGTACTTCTTTGCAGCTTTTAGCTGGTGGAGCACTCAGAATGTCCGGTGTAGTTCCTATTACCTCTCTGTTTCGCTTCTTTGGTGCTCTTTCGGGCAGGGCTGCTGGAGCTTTGCTATGTCCAGTAGTGGCTGCCATTGCGTCAAGTTCGATTGGAGTAGCTATTTTGTCGGTTAACTGTATGTAAACGCTTATTTCTATATGTTTCCGGATGAATAATCCGCTTTTCTACTTTCCTACTTGAGCGCCACTCAGAGCGGGTTTGCTTCTGCTGCCCTTTTAATTGATGGTGTCGCATGCGAGCAGCCATCTTTGCTGGCACCTAAGAGAAGAGAATCAAAATCACTAGCTTCGGTGGCGCGTAAAGCAGCCCCTCTTCCCGGGATATTCTGTTGGTCTTGGGGGTATTTGTTACTGTGGGTTCGGAACCGCATTAAGCAGCTCCCCCTCAAAAGCCTCGAAGACGGAAGGTGCGGTGGCGCTTGTAGCAGTCCCCATCGGCCAGTTTAGCCCAAAATTTTGAGTAGAATTTATTAATTTTTCAAAAATGTTACATTGACATGTTGTTTTGGAGTTCTTTTCACCTTTGCTATGGGGTCAGGCGAGCTTTGCATTTCATTATTATCATCACTGTAATTATTCATGTGAAACATAGTAAGCAATTATTGTAAAAGATCCATGCTTAATTAATATGAGATTAATTAACGCTTACCACATCACACTGGATAATATTTACGGATTTTAGCCCATAATTGACACCTGGATTAACTCCTAGATTCTGAGTGAATCCGCAGGCTAAAAACCCCTCATTTTACCAGTATGCATGTATATACGGTTTAGCAGTCATGAGTGTGACACTGCCTGCGAAGATCTGATATCCGGCAATAGGATTGCCAGGCTTGTTCAGTTATGCGAATTGGCATTGTTGACCTACTCGGCATCATTACCATCAATATGTGCATATGTTGATATAACCATGTATTCACATTGTTTTACGCTGTTCTTATTCGTGGACGTTGTAGCTATTCTACCGTATATTAGCACCACTATTGTGACCATGTATTATTTCCATAAAGGTTTTGTTGTGTATTGATTACCGTTACATTGATCTTGCATTCGTACTATTGATCATGTTTGATGTAAGTATGACGTTTCATATTATTGTATACTATATTTGTATATAGTCGGCCAGTTTGAGGAGGTAATTTGAAGGCACCTTACGACTCTCGATCCGCAAATCGGAGTTAGAATTGTGCGACTTCAAACTTATCCAAATTGAGAAAAAGTCAAATGACCCCGCGCGATAGGACTGGGAAAAATGTAGTCCCGTTTTGGTAAGAAGAGTTTGTTCCTCACAAGGAATCCGTCCCAAAGGCCCTCAACCTCGAGGACCTCCATAAAAGATTGCTGTTCGCTGAAGCTGTTCCAAAATTTATTAGGAGTTTGAACCCGAGCAGAACAAAAGCTATTCATGTTTTTTATACAAATTTACGCAGTGGCTTTGAGCTGGATGGGTTTAGCTTCACAACAGTTTCAGATTGAGTTTCTTAGCCAGATTCATGGTTTCTCTTGTTTCTCCCCTGTATATATTACAACAAGGCAGCACAACAGCAACGGAGGATCGAAACTGGGATACACCGTCGCTGCGAAAGCAGTATCCCATTTACTATTGTTGATAAATTTGATTAGAAACGGCAAACTTTTGTGTAGAAAAGTTAGCAACATCGCATGGAGCGATGTCGGGTCTGTCGGATGTCGGTCCGACGGATCAAATTTTGAAAGCATCGCTGACCCGACCTTCATAAATTGAAATTATAGGTCGAGTTTAGCGTCTGTACAAATTTCCACAATTCCTATAAATTCGAAACTTAAGGTTTGTCCCACCATTTTGATAGAATTTTTAAGCACTTCGGTCCACACCGACGAAATGAGCGATATAAGTTGTGAATTTGGTTGAGTTTCACAAGGAAACTTCCTTACGGTTGCAATTATCGTTGGTTTCCGTGTTACGAAACCAGCAGAACAGTTATAAACTACTAATAGTTGGCCAAGATTCCCATAGGGATTGAAGCGTCTGTAGGATGGCTCCGGCAGAAAAATTTACTTGTACTAAAACATGCTCGTTGGCCTTCCGGCCATCGCTACTTGGAAATCAACACGTTAAGGTTGATCTTGTCTAGTTAAATATTTTTGCCCTTTGCCCCCAATGCACCTAATGTGACGTAAATTTATACATTGGTATCATATAATAATGCAATATATGTAGAGCAAACGGATGAAAAGAACTTGGTTAAAATACCGCATTGGGATGTCACTGTTAGGGGGCCCCCAAATGCTACTTTAGTACGATCGGTTCGCAGCGATGACTGACTCAAGGAAATAGTAAAATGATTTTCTCTTGAGAAACAGAGTTAGGACATACAATAGTCTCACGATTAATTACGTAGATTAATTGTTTTAACCCGGTCGAGCTTGTAAAAATTGGAAATAGCCCCATAGTGGATCGTTGCTTCGGTAATGGACTGCTTGGTGCGCTCAACCGTATCGTTTCTCGTTTTCGAGTGAAAGCTAATTAAGTATCCAAATACTTAGTTAAAAAAGAAGCACGTAGAACGAACCAAATGCACATTTTGACGACCAGTATATACAAGGTGTCCGCAGCTTTGCAGGCAAAAAATTCCAGGACTTTCCAGGATATGTTTCTTGGTCCGCAATTAATTTTTGCCATAAAGATTAATCGATCGAGTTTTTGCCTGTGAACCTGGGGGCAAATTAAATATCTGAGTTACTTTGCCCAATTATGAACGAAAAATTCAACACTGTAATTATTATATTTCCTTATCTCGTTGGTCACGTAGAACGAACCAAATGCACATTTTGACGACCAGTATATACAAGGTGTCCGCAGCTTTGCAGGCAAAAAATTCCAGGACTTTCCAGGATATGTTTCTTGGTCCGCAATTAATTTTTGCCATAAAGATTAATCGATCGAGTTTTTGACTGTGAACCTGGGGGCAAATTAAATATCTGAGTTACTTTGCCCAATTATGAACGAAAAATTCAACACTGTAATTATTATATTTCCTTATCTCGTTGGTCATAATTGTTTCTGCAGATCCACCAATTGACTGGAAATGTCACTCGCTTAGGACATAGCGGCGCAGCGCTTAGATTTTAGCTCTTCAATGTCTGCGAGGATTTCTTCATCGTCGCCAGCCACTGCATCCACCTTTTTGCGAGAATCCAAGGTTGCCCGGTACTGGGCTCGATCCTTATCACTCTTCAGCAGTTCAGCAGTGAAATGAATAGCCGCTGGGCCGACAGCTTCCAGCACCGCATAATCGACAATACATTGGGCCACCAATGCGTCTTGGCTTAGATTCTCCACCAAAATGTCCACATTAACTGATAATCCGCTCTCTACTGACGCGTTTCCGTGGGAAAAAAATTACATGATTTTGAAGAATTTCCAGGATATTTTATTAAATTTTCCAGAATTTCACATTTTTCCACTACAGCATTTGCGAATTCTAGGATTTTCCAGGATATTCAAGGATTTCCCAGGACGCGGGCACCCAGTATATAGCGTTTCCGCACTGGGCCGTCAATTATTGCGGTAGTGCTATGATCCTTCTTTGCGAAGTTGGATGACAAACTTCGTATATAGTACACTCGTGAGCAAAAATCTCTACAGGTCAAATTGCTAAGACAATGAGTTATTTTTATAATTATCTTGATACTATGAATTAAGGGTCGAGACAATGCCTCTAACCCTTGGTCCGTGGTAGCAAAAGATCGTTTATAGCTCCGGAAGAGATCAATAACGCTAATAACGTTTCCCGAAACAAGTCGCCGCAGTCATCTGCCCATCAAATTACTACGAAGTTCTGCGTTTTCTTTCCCTTTTTCAGTTTCTTGTGTAAAGAATTGAAAAAATTCTTCATAGACAAGATCTAAAATTTTACAGGCTTGGTAAAGTTGACACTTAGCAAATTAGCTTAAGTTTCGAACAAAACCTAGCTACCCCATCTCCAAATCTGTACAATAGTCGTGATTTAAATGATCAGTGTTATCTATGCCAAAAATGATTTAGGATCATGTAATTCCGACTTTTGCTTAGTGGCAATAATCCTAAGACTCCTTTTTGAGTACCGACGTCACAGTGCAGTTTACAAAGTGTCATCCTAAAATTTAGACTGACATTAACTAAACGAACAAAGCCCCCAACCCGCTCAGTCAGAAAAGGTACATATTATTCTATAACCCCTCGAGGCACAGGAAACGAGAACCATTAGAAAATCATCCATATCTGTTATAATGACTCGCGATATTTTATCAGTTAGAATTCTTGTATCGCTGCGCCATTTCCCTAGAAACTCAGAAAATGGTTCCGCTGTACCGACCGTAAGCAATTCAGACCAAAATTATCATTTTAGTGATCTTCCTTCGACCCTGCTCAATCCGTTGCCTTTGTAGAAATACTATAAATTTACACAAAATATCGCCAACAAAATAAGATATCAATTTCCCCACATTTGATTATGTTAAACTCTATGTACTAAGCAGTGGAAATAAATCTCAGAAAACATTGCCTTTAGGAAAACCTCAAAAGTTAGGAAATTCGGTTCTAATCTCTTTCTACCGGGACCTAAAGGCCGAGCAATAAGAATCCCGCACTAAGCACCCCTGGTTTACAGTGGTTAGCGAGTGTAGACGCTAAAACGGTTGTTCACTAAATGTTTTAGGGCACATTTGAGTCGAGCAGTAATCTTCGAGCGTATAATTACATGTATCCTTGGGCAATATACAAAATTGTATATATACGTGTAACTTTGTGTATGATAAAAAGTTGACACCGGGAGCACCAAACCCCGGCTTAAGAGCAATGAAGCCTTGTTATCACAAAAACTAAGTATTCGTCTTCGGTATAATAAGATCATAGCGATTAGGATCACACCTGTCTGTATGTACGTATGGTTAAATGAATTAGAAAATTACTAAATGTCATGTTACATGTCACTCCAGTCGAATACGTCGCAATGAGTAGGAGTCGTACCTCAGTGTTGGCGATATGTATATATTTATAACTATGTAAATTGTTCAGTTGTAATCGATGATTTGTTGCATATTGTATAATCCTTGTACCCTTGTAATATATCAGTTCGTATCGTGTAACGTAGCCATCGATTACTTGTAGACTAGGATGAGCAAATTAGAGCGCAGTTACATTTTTGTCGAGGCGTACTTATCGCCCCACGCCTGATCGTGTATCCACTAATGATACTAATATTACCCGTTTAGCCATCCTTAGCTTACCTCAACCAATGAAACGGGGTTTTACCTTCAGCAATGAGCGAGCAGTTATCCCTTGGCGATCGTATAGCTGAGCGTCGTCACTGTCAGTACCGTTAATTAGTTTTTACCGTTTGAACGGACCCGTGTAGAGTAAAGTCAGCGCAGCCATCGTCTAGAGACTTGTTGATGAAGTTGACGTATCCTAACTGATCCATACGGCTGTGGGAGTTCACTTAAGAAAACGAATACTCAGATACTATTATGACCCTGCCCATAGCTGTATTGTACGCGACCACGGTTGAAATGAAATATATTGATTGTACTACTGTTTTGACATAATAACCGTTCGTTGCTTTACGTTGTTTGTTAGCGTACGCTTTGCTCGTCAATAAATGATGATTCGAATAATCCATGGTGTTACAGCGCTTCGATGCCCACTGTTGTGATAATGTATTGACGGGGTTCGAAATTGTCGCTCCAGTCGACGACTCGCATTCAGGCTTGGCGTCGACAAGTCGCGAGCCATAGGGTGGCTCGCCGATTCCATGCTAAATTAGGATGAGTACGACTCGTGCGACGTAAAATTTCCCCGGGGACTTCAGAATCGCCAATGAACAAGGATCGAAGGAATCAGACGATTGTCAAAATTGAATTGAACCGTTTACGCAATCAGACGTAAAACGTCTAGGAATTGTCGGAGCCTACTGGGGGTCACTGGCTAAATAAATCAATAGCGTTCGAAAATGACATTTCCAGGTGGAACGTGGAAAAGGAATAGTGGTCCGGTCTCGTTGGTCTATGAGCAGGTGACGGAGCCAACCTCCATAGGGACCTCAAACATAGTACCACATAGGCTACATGCGCAACCCGTCGGCAGGATCAGAACACATCGTATGAAGCGCTCCTGCGACTTGCTAAGCTCCGTAGCTTCTTGGGACCGACTGCAAAAAAAGAACAAAGCATTAGGTGCGCCCTTGAGGTTACGATAGCGGGGATCGTATGGGCATTGTGTTGGAAGTGCGCGATGGAGCAACATCACTTGATTACAAATATTAAGCATTTGTTTCTGGAGGAAGATTCTACAAAATTTATCTTTTAATGTCCTAGGAAAACCAAGGTTTTATCTTTTTGACATTTTCACATTCATTTTTCCAAGGGTAATTTAGGTCGGAAATTGTACACAGAATCACCCTTATATTCCATGTTAATTTGAAATTGTGAAATCGCCAGCTTTCATCGTATCGGACATGCACGACGCATCACTTGCAGGGAATGCACTACTTTTGGTCTCAAAATGATAAATTGACATTTTCATTTTCAGTCCAAAAATACCAGAAACTTTGGGTCCTACAGCGTAAAAATTAATTTCTTAACATTT
Organism: Trileptium ribeirensis; assembly: GCA_030248225.1. Lineage (NCBI taxonomy): Eukaryota > Metazoa > Nematoda > Enoplea > Enoplida > Thoracostomopsidae > Trileptium > Trileptium ribeirensis. Next base: position 105,139 of record JASANE010025107.1, on the reverse strand, counting down.
TAATTTCCGCGTGATTTATAAATTTTGAATCTTACGTGCGCCTATGTTATTATGTTACCAATAATACGACCTGTATTATTAGAGGAAAAATCCTGTCTGAAGTAACCGCAAATATTTAACTTGCACCACGAAACCAAAAGTTTTCAAGATTTCTCAGCTCATGGGTTTAGGCTCAACCAGTATATATAAAAATCGGCGATTAAAAGGTGTTTAACACTGTCACATGTATCGTGGGTTAATTGAAAAAGACAATTGGGCTGGTGTCACATGATTTGGCAGTTTCTCGACACCACCTATGCCTCCACCTAGAAAGTAGGCCGCACCTTTACACGCTTGTGACATGGAGCCACTAATATGTGCTGAAAATTACAGCTGCTAATTATGATAATGCACTAAGATCGTAGTGTCTTACTGTGCCTTTAAAAAAGGCTTAGGAACCTCAACTTCGAACTTCAAAGTAGCCAACCATCACACACTAGCCATCCTTTAGTACCGCACGGATTAATATAGCCATCCTTCAATGCCGCGCGGACTAACAACCAGACGTCACTCCGCTCAACTGAAATCTGGCGTGCGCCACGGTTACACTGTATCTCCGATGCTGTTCAACTTCGCGGTCCACCGGGTTATGCAAATGGCGCTTAAACAAGGTGACGGAGTAGTCATAGACGAAATCGTCCAGCACTTCACTGATGTGGCTTCCGCCGACGACATTGCAATACTAGCAGAGTCTAAATCACAGCTGCGTTCGTTACCGTGTCGAATCAGCGCAGCTAGCGAACGTAAGAGACTTCGAATCAGTGACGCCAAAACAAAGGCCATGTGCTTTTGGACATGGGATAACAGTAGTAACACTGTCGAGATTGTAAAGCATAGCTACACCTACGCCTATTGCGTGCACAGCCAATTAGCTTTCGATAGCATACGTCGATATGATATAAATGCGGATGTCACACAATACCACACAAGTTAGCACAAAACTAACACCGGCAATGAGTTTCCCATGCCCGAAAACCGTGACGTGCAAGTTATCAGTCTTCCAAGGCGTTACAATAAAATTAAGAATTTTGGATCAGGGAACCATGGGGGTGCCATACCCACGTACTGTATCCATTGAACAATGGGGACGCCATTCTCCCATATCCATGGAACCATGAGTGGCAGAGCAAAACCAATACCGGCAGTGAATTTCTCATGCCCGAAAACCCCCAAGTGACGTTTCAGCCGCCCAGAATGTCACAACAAATTTTCCAATTTTGGGTCGAGAAACCACGAGGGTGCCATACCTCAAACCCCATAACTCAAGAGCCGCACCATAATTGAAAAACAAAAAAGACGCATCAGCATTTTACTATGAAATAAAACCAACCAGAGAAAAAATTCGAAAGTTAAGAAAAAATAACCTTGCTTCAGTGAAGGAAACTAAAATAGAGTAGAAACCCTCAGTTTGACCTCTGACCACGAACCATGGGGGCGCCGTACCACCGTACCCATGAAGCTGTGTGTTGCAGAGCAAAGCCAACACCGGCAATGAGTTCCCATGCCCGAAACCCCCAAAAGAAACTTTTCAGCCACCCAGGATAGTCAGAACAAATTTTCGAATTTTGAGTCGAGGAACTACGAGCGTGTCATACCTCAAACCCCATAAGTCAAGAACCGGAACCTTACTCGAAAAACAAAAAGGAATCACCATTTATCATTTTACTATGAAATAAAGCCAACCAGAGACATAAATTTGAAAGGTAAGACAAAAATAACATTCCATCCATGAAGGGTCCTAAAATAGGGTAAAAAAATTATCATTTTGACCCCTCACCCCGGTAGGTATAAGAATTCAAGTAAAAAAAACGCTCGGGGATATACACGGTAAATCGACTATGCCGGTTCGAATGACCCCATGGATAAGTCGTTCCAGAGTTATGCCCGACCACAAGCAGAGACTGGATTTAAAAGCTTTCACCACTGCAACACACAATTTCCGCTACTTCATACTACGCTCTAACAAAAGTCGTTTCTGGGAACAAGTCGCACGAACAAAATCAGAACTTATGTTACCTATGATGCCAAATAACAGGCACAGGCTCCTCAGAGACAAATAGCGCCAGAATAGCAAAAACCCGAGATGCATTTTGTGGCTTAAGCGACTCTGACAATTAACAACGGTGCCGCTTAAAACAAAGCTTAACATTTACAACACTACCGTACGGCCTGTCCTACTGTATGGATCCGAAACGTGATCCGCAAGAACTAGCGACAAACATCAGCTGGACATCTTTGAAAATTTTTTGTAGACGTCGCATTCTCGGGATCTCGCAGCTCGAACACTTCACATGCGGTGAATTGCAGCGCTGAAGCTTCCACAGCGTACTGCTTGCAGAAATGCTGCGGTGCTATCGGCTACGTCATGCTGGCAATGTATTCCGTATGGATTCATCACGCTAACCACGACGATCTACTGGTTGCTGTCTCTAACGAATGAATGCGTCAAAAACAGGCCGTGCCATGACGACCTGGAAACGGCAAATTATTTATAACATGAAGCCAAAATTTCGAGGAATATCATATCGACAATGCGACAAGATCCGTTGAAAGTCATTGTCCAGAGCGCTATGAGCAGAGATCAGTGCGAGCAACCGTCCGCGCGAAGGCACACTGCAACCGCAGGTCAGATAAATATATATTATAGTTTTTGAGTTGTGGTTGGCGCCGAAACACCTTAAAATTTGAGCAAAATCAATACCAATATTGAAGAAATTTATATACAGAAAAAGCCTATAAACCGAGAACCCCATATTTGTCGACCCCCGGTCCAGGAAGCCATCTCATAGTTAGCCTACACACGGTTCATGGACCGGGAGATCCCAGCTCTATATATTTTGACGCGGTGGAGAAGCCAGCATGTACAAATTTCACATTGTTAAATGAAGATTAACTGTCTACTATAAGGCGGAACAATCTATAGAAACACAAAAACCATCTCATAGTTTGCCTAAACGAGGTTCATTGACAGGGGGATCCCCGGTATCGCCCCCTCCAAATATTTTGACCCTTTGGAGAAGCCAACATGTACAAATTTCACGTTTTAAAATAAAGATTAACTGTCTGCTATGAGGCGGAACAATTTATAGAAACACAAAAACGGGCGATCACAGACTGTTCAAATCTGACATAAGTTGCGTGATTTTGCTTGTTCTAGCTTTTGACTGTGCAAGTGAGAAATAATAGCAGTAAATAAACGGAAAAACTAATGGTATAAAGAACTAACCATGTAATACATGCATGCAACCAAATATCCTGATCCACTGCCAACATCGAGAACGATGTTACCGGGAATCAACTTGTCTTTCAAGCACTCAAGCGCAAATGCATGCTAAAATAACGTGGATATTATATTCAAAAGAGCTACATGTGAATTATAACAACAAAGGCTGCAGTTACTAAAATCAGTATCGCACATGTGAGGACGAACCGGAGCGAGCGTGGTTTCATTTTTAAGGTATCAATTTGTGTAAACACCTCTAACAAGCTGTTTGATGTATATACCACCTAAAACATCTGGAACCCTGAACACATTGAGAAACATAATCGTTGTTGACTCTAAACCTATCAAAAACAACTGAAACGGATCAAGCATATGTACAGGTATCAGATAACCAACGCATCGCATGCGGGTATCAAACCATAAACCATATATAGACCATTCTTAGTGCCCTATATGCAATCCGTAACTAATTATTGAAGACAGACTATTATATCTTCAAAATCTGGCTCATTGACCTTAAAGTCATTAAAACCATTCAAAAAGAAAGGCATGAAATATTCGCGTTGGTATCTACCTAACCACATCATTATATTCAGCATACCGATAAACCTTAATATAGATTATATATTCTTGATACGACGTATCAAACCAATGAAGACATACTATACTCTGGAAATCGGGTTTACTGAGCCTAACCATAATGAAAACATCTGAAAAGCATGAAATATGGGTGCTGGACGCTACATAACTACGTCATTGTATCCAGCGTCCAGAAAACCTATATGATGCTTGATATATAACTATCATATCCAGCGTGCTTTGCTTGATAACCTAACAAGTATTCATTACAAAGTAAAAACACTCAGCAAAGTGCCAAAATATCTATTTTTAGAAAGTGTTTGAGAAACCATGGAGCCAGAAGTGGCACATAAAAAAGCCAAGTTCAGCAAAGTTGTAGATCTCGATGAACTGATTCGGTACCGTGGTCATTTTTCGATGCTAAGCCTATGTCGCGAAATATGACTTGCGAAAGAATTTTACACGTATAGCCAGATTTGGCAAAGAACCCTCAAAAACCTCTTTTTCGCCATTTTTGGCACAGAAGATGGGGTCGGAGCGTTCGCGTTCAACTAAAGGGCATATCTTTCTCATCGAACAAAAAATTATCGAAACCTATCCATCCGAAGATGAGTTATGAATGACAGCGACAGACAAAATAATTCACGTTTTCCCTCTAGCGCCCTCAGTGGAAACTCCGCTCGCTTCGCTCACTCTATTTGAACAAGTATATAAACCCATGTTCCGAGTTTCGGTAAGGAACCTGTTAGTGAAAATCGCAACACGAAAATAAAAATATATTCTCAAATATTAAGAGCTAAGATGCAGATCGAGCGATTACGGCTATAATCTTTTTTCTCTTTACATAAAGTTGAAGTACGTCACAAATTATAAAACAAAGTATACATTGTATGCAACAAAGAAAACGACGAGTATAGCAACCTATAAATAATAAAACATACATAATGTTGCAATATAATTGCATATTTAGTAACATGTTCAACATTGTAAGAATAGCTGAAACAAAACCATGAGACCACTAACCAAATGAGGCGCAGATATCGTTGCACCGAATCCTATCTTCATCGGGCAGTCAGCATAAGGCGTTTCTGTGCAAAATAAAGCCCTGTCGGTGGCTAACAAACTACGTTCAACCTCTTCGGATTGTACCACATTAAGATCTGCAAACATAACCTTAACATACAATTATTACTGGAAGTTCTATATATATATATGAAATGGTACGAAGGTATCTTGGACAAAACAGAACGTAAGAAATACTTTCGTCAGCCACTTTTAAAAATTAAATTTAGATGTTTCAAAACAGGATCTGCGACTCTAGCGGAGTGTTAGCTACGTATATAAAGCCGTGTTTAAATTGCATTAGATCAGATAAAATCAAATTCTACGACAACCTTGTACTATACGTGTATACATTTTAACCGTCTTATTTTCGGCTTATAATTACTTGAAATTTGTATGTACACTACTGAGAAAAAACCTCACTCAGAAAAGAGTATTTAAAATTGGAATAAAATTATATCTTCCTCTAGAATCCTATATGTACCTTTAAACATACAAATCGGAGCCATTTTTAACAATAATGGATTAATGATTTGTAATAAATCCGAGCTACAAAAAAATGATCATGCCGAAGAAATAATTATTCAAGCAAAAAATCGTTTATATATACTCAGCGATGAGAGAAGCGAGTGATAACAACACAGTAGACAATGCAAGAACCGAATGTTAAATTTATAACATCTTGTCTATTGAGCAAGTTTAATCTGCGTAGTTGGCAAACATAATTGTGCTATCAGCTGAGCCACAGAACATCTATTTAAAAACAGAAATACAGCATTCGTCATGAATGAATGTCACATTTTCGGCGAGCGAGTAGTTCGCTAGAAATTTTAAACGAATTAAAATTAATAATAAAATTATATGTCTTTCAAAAACCCATTTTGACCCAACCCTGTAGCATAAGCTAGATGTGACAACCCACGATTGCGCAACGAGTGGCATACCTGTAAGCGAGCGGCACGAATAGCAAGAGATAGGTTTAATCTGATAGGTTTAACTCATCATTTGGTTGAAAATTACGAAATTACTCATGGCTCAAGGGAGGTCGCATGGAATACAGATACATTCCAAAAGGCTGTATCTGTCACAGATACAATCAAATAAATCACTACATCGTTTTCAGCGTCTTCCAAAATCTTTATATATTAACCCCAAATGCAACAAATTATAACATTAGGTTGAAAGTCACGAGATCACGCATGGAGTAAAGTGGAAGGGGTCCCATCAGATACAGTACCACTCCAAATAGTCAGCATCGGTCACAGATATACTCAGATAGATCACATCATTGTTTCCAGTATCATCGAAAACCATTGTAATTGCAGATGTAACAAAATATGACACTAGGTTGGAAATCACGAAATCTTGCATGTTTCTGGGTTGGTGGTCCCAGATGATACAGTATACACCATTCCAAAAGGAGCGATCACAGATACAATGAATCACTCCATCGTTTTCATTCACCCAGAAAACCTTTAGAGTGACCATATACATATATTAACGATAATCTTAAAAATATGACATATATATATAAGTGGTTAAAATAGTTCTTTTGGATAAACATTTTGTGCCCCTATATCATAATCCACGAGTCTGACAAAAGTGTTGGTCAACAAAGTTGTAGCTCTTATCCAGACGAACGGATATGAAAACATTTTTGATACAAAAGGCGTGCGTTTTGAGATTGTAACTAAAACACATTTTCCCACTTTCACAAAAACTGAAAATGTACCCTATGTAAAAGGGGTCTACCATACCCTTGGGTGGGTTGCACATATGAAATATATACATAGTCACGGACAAAACTATAAGCTATCATAAGAAAAAGACCTCATGAGAATATCTTTATTCGTTTCTGAGATATTTAGAAAAAACTAGCTGGACGGATAAAATTTATCATTGTGCATACAAACAAATGCTTGCTCCCTTCGCTCGCCGCGCAATAATGACAACAATAACACGTCATTTTTATTTGCATACAGAATGAATTGCTTTATAAATTAAGATCATAAAACCATTATAGCAAGCTCGAAGGGTTGCAGAGATATTGCTGCTTTTGTGTATTTTGGGCCTCATGGGCACACTTAAGACCCATTTTGACCCAAATCATACACCCTGAGCGGGCCATGTAGCAAAACCTTTAAATCTTAAAGAGGTTCATTTCCTCTACAAAATGGGGTCAACTTGATTCAAGTATATATTTACACTAGTGGCCGAGATACAAAAATGTGGTTTTCCAGGCCCTTTCGGGTAGCTTTTCGAGAGGAAATGTTGGATCCCCCGCTTAACTAAGGGCCAAATAGAATTTTAACCTTTGAAATAAGCAATCCAGGGAATCAATCCGCCCAACCAAAGTTGAGCTATGCGTATCACCTGAAAAACCCAATAGTTGACATTGTCAAATTTCTCCACTATTCCGGTTAATAAGAATTCTTTACTTCGCTCGTTTCACTCACTATACTCAGAAGTAAAAAAAAAGAATAAACATTGGTACTGTGGGATATAATGTATTCAAAATAACTTGTGCGTTGAACTTTATGCATTGCCATGATATTAATGGCTTGGCTTTTTGGAGAATTGAAAGGGATAAGCAAGCTAAAACTACACTGTTTATATTGATATGACGTACGCTGGGTATCGAGGTCTGCTACCGCAACTTATAAGCTCTTCGCAATGTATTCCTGCGTAAATTGTGTCACTTTGAGCGTGCACGTTACGAATGAATGTCCACGTAATAAAGCGCAGATTAGGTAATTTCAACCCACTTCGATCGTCCAGAAGTGCTAAACATACAGCTGTGATATGTTAATCAGCAGTAAACCTGATATCATTTGTTTGCCCGTTTTTGAAAGGAAATTACACAAGTTCTTCTTTCTGAACTGATAAATGTAAATGAAAGGGAATAACCGGAACGGAAATTTATCAGAACCGGAACGGTCCATTTAAACCGGATCCGGAACCTGCTCTTCGAAACTTATATATAGTAAGTCAGTTGAAGGACGAAATGAAGCCACTGTGGATTTAAAATGTACTAAAAATATTTTACATTAAACTTAATAAATTGCGATGACACTATGGCCTCTCTTGGACTTTGAAGAGGCTAAGGAAGCTAAAATATATATTTATCGATCAATATTACGGTTTTTTGGACTGCCAGCGGAAAAATTCTTTCTACTGTACAGGCTTGCGTACACTGCGTCACACTGCATCTTCTCGTAACGCATGTAGCGTAGACTAGACAATTTCACTTTGTCTCAATCGCCTTCCTTTGCTAGACATAAACTGTTTACACGTTATTCTATAGCAAACTTGAAATTATTAGTTTAGATGGTTCTAAAAGAAAATATAAATGTATACTATAATTTTCTGATCGTTGGCCAGACACATTGTTCAGGCTAGCGTTAGGCAAACAGTGCCCCTCAGTTAGATGATGAATATTATTTTCCGATCAGAATTCTATAAACGAGACAAACTGTGATACTGCTCGACCAATTTGAATACATACAGTGCGTTCCCAAGAATGCAGTTTCTGGCTGCTTTGCAGATATATATGTTGCTTTACTCCAATGTAGACTGATTACAAGGTTTACAAGTGCACTGGCTTGTACTTAACTCAATTTATATTAGCCAAGCTTAAAGCTAAGTACTTCAATAATCCATACTCTATTTTGTATATCAAGTCGGAACAGTTCAGTCCTAAGCAGGGAATAACCGGAATTCCGGTTCCGGGGAAAATCGTGTTCCGGTTGCGGTTCCGGCAAAGGGCAAAAACCATACCGGAACCGGAATTCCGGTTTAAAAATCTTGTTTGAAATTTTCCACGTTTTTTGCTTCATCCTGTAATGCAAACATATGTAATATATATTATACAATGACCAAGCTCCAATACAACCAAGCAAAAGAAAAGATTAACTAACTAATTTACCGTGTGAAAAGTAAGTAGGGCACATAATTTGAGCAGGAATTTTTCATAATCACCTGCAGGAGTTTGTTAAATCAAAAGCCAGGTCCATGCTTGTAGAAGCTATTTTACACATCCAGAAGTCTGTGGGATACGTTTGAATTAAACCGGCCCAACTCGGTAACAGAGTATGGCTTACGCAGAAGTACTTAGGGTATTCTTGGCTAACATAAAATGCGTCAAGCACCCGCCAGTGCGCTTGTAAACTTGGTAAATCAGTCTAAATTGAAGTAAACTAACGTTATCTGCTACGCAGCTAGAAAATGCTTTCTTGGCAATGAACTGTATTTATTGAAACTGTGCGAGCAGCATCACAGCGTGTCTCATTTATAGCATTCTGATCAGAAAGTTATCATCATTATGATCTAACTGATGGGCACAGTTTGTCCAACGCTAGCCTAAACAGTGTCTCTGACCACTGATCAGAAAATTACCTTCTATCTATTATTTTCTTTTAGAATCATATAAACCAATAATTTTAAGTTTCCTACAGAAGAACATGCAAGAAACGTATGTGTAGTAAAGGGAGGCGACTGGAAACAGAGCGAAAGTGTGTATTCTACGCTCCAAGCTATGTAAGCACATTCGATTTGACGCAGTATACGCTATGGTGTATAGTGGAAGACATTTTTTACTCTGAATGTCTAAAAAGCGACATATATATTTGATCGATAAATAAACATTATTAGCTTCCTCAGTCTCCTTAAAGTTTCAGAAAGGCAATAATACCATCGCAATACATTAAGTTTAATGTAAAAGTGAATCTTTAATGCATTGTAAATCCACTATACCTTCATTTCTTCCATCATCTGTTTTACTATATATAAATTTCGAAGACTCCGGTTCCGGTTCCGGATCCGGTTTAAATGGACGGTTCCCGTTGCTGGTTCCGGTTCCGGTTATTCCCTGGTCCTAAGATATACCGCAGATTTCTGAATGGGTAAGCTACTACAAGCATAGGCATAGCTTTGTTAACAAACTCCGCCGGGTGCAGATGAAAAATTCTTACTGAAATTGCGTCTTACTTACGTTTCACAATTGTAATTTACTGAGTTAGTCTTTTCTTTTGTTGTGTTGGAACTTGATCATTGTATATATAATGTATGTTTGCACCACAAAAGAAGCAAAACGTGGACAATTTTAAACAAAATTTCCGGTCCCGATATGATTTTGGCCTTTGCCGGAACCGCAACAGGAACACCATTTTCGGAATTCCCATTATTCCCTGGTAAATGACACAGCCTGTGATAATACTCCAGACGTGAAAAACAGTTTCTGACTATGTTTTTGAGGTGGTACTTAATTTAGGGTATACATATTAGCCAAATTTACACTGGGTCGTTCTTGTGGCAATGTTCTAGACAAGTCTGCATGAATGTAAAATACTCAGTCAGAATTGCAATTGTGGTGTTGCCATGTTCAAGTTTAATGATTGAGCACTTCCAGGCAGTCTATGCTCAGTTATGCGTTTTAGGTAAAATAGGTTCAGTTTGAACATAACGCCACAGCACTCTGAATAGATAAAACAACGACATGCATACGCGTGGCACTGTTTTGTTGACATAAACTTAAGGTGAACAATTGTTGCAATGTCAAAGTGAAAAATCTAACTGAAAACGTTTCCTGCTTTTTTACAGGACAATTTGTTGATGAAAAATTTGGTTTCGCACTCTGAATGTCTAAAAAGCGACATATATATTTGATCGATAAATAAACATTATTAGCTTCCTCAGTCTCCTTAAAGTTTCAGAAAGGCAATAATACCATCGCAATACATTAAGTTTAATGTAAAAGTTATCTTTAATGCATTGTAAATCCACTATACCTTCATTTCTTCCATCATCTGTTTTACTATATATAAATTTCGAAGACTCCGGTTCCGGTTCCGGATCCGGTTTAAATGGACGGTTCCCGTTGCTGGTTCCGGTTCCGGTTATTCCCTGGTCCTAAGATATACCGCAGATTTCTGAATGGGTAAGCTACTACAAGCATAGGCATAGCTTTGTTAACAAACTCCGCCGGGTGCAGATGAAAAATTCTTACTGAAATTGCGTCTTACTTACGTTTCACAATGTAATTTACTGAGTTAGTCTTTTCTTTTGTTGTGTTGGAACTTGATCATTGTATATATAATGTATGTTTGCACCACAAAAGAAGCAAAACGTGGACAATTTTAAACAAAATTTCCGGTCCCGATATGATTTTGGCCTTTGCCGGAACCGCAACAGGAACACCATTTTCGGAATTCCCATTATTCCCTGGTAAATGACACAGCCTGTGATAATACTCCAGACGTGAAAAACAGTTTCTGACTATGTTTTTGAGGTGGTACTTAATTTAGGGTATACATATTAGCCAAATTTACACTGGGTCGTTCTTGTGGCAATGTTCTAGACAAGTCTGCATGAATGTAAAATACTCAGTCAGAATTGCAATTGTGGTGTTGCCATGTTCAAGTTTAATGATTGAGCACTTCCAGGCAGTCTATGCTCAGTTATGCGTTTTAGGTAAAATAGGTTCAGTTTGAACATAACGCCACAGCACTCTGAATAGATAAAACAACGACATGCATACGCGTGGCACTGTTTTGTTGACATAAACTTAAGGTGAACAATTGTTGCAATGTCAAAGTGAAAAATCTAACTGAAAACGTTTCCTGCTTTTTTACAGGACAATTTGTTGATGAAAAATTTGGTTTCGCATGATTGTAAAAAATTTCACCATTCGCTGTCTTTATAAACATGTGGCTTGGAGCAAAAATGTGGAGAATTTTAAGTAGAATTCCGGTTTCTATGTGGTTTTTGCCTTCTGCCGGAACCGCAACAGGAACGCGATTTTCGCAGGAACCGCAATTCCGGTTACCGCCTGCTCCATAACCAATAAAAATATACGGATCATGTTGGCTTCATCTTGTACAGCGCCAAAGCTTTTGTGCAGCTGAGAATGATGCGTTATTGCAGTTGCTACCTATTTTGTAGGATTGTGTAAAATGGGTTTTTTGAATGGGCCCTTGAGCGTTTTAAAAAATGCTTTTGGCCTGCCCTAGTTCCCGAACAATAAACTCAAATTCTACATAAGATTATAAAATATAATTATCTCAAACTTTTTAATGGTTAATTACCATCTTAGTAGATGAATTATTCACAAATAGGTACTTCCAGCTCTGGCCATATATTTTATTTAGAAAACTTATTGGAGTTGAGACATGAACTGCTTTCGAGGGGGCAGGACAACCCCTTGTACATTTTTCTAGGACCGACATTAGTATAGATGAGAGAGCAGAACACGTTCTTATCTGAACGTATCGTACAGAAAATCATTCGGCAGTGAGCGAACACATTAGAACGCGAAACAATTATATATTTATGTTTAGGGGACGGGACAGACGCATTGCACAGATCGAGACTTCGGTATGTTTGTAGCTCTTGCCGCTATCCACCGGGACGCACAGTGTAAAATTCGCGATATATTATAGCTCTAAAGTTGGCTATCTCATGCAATAAAAACTTCGAGTCGTAATTATGTGTGTGAAAACCAAAAGGAACTTGAAATAAATAGCCCAAATTTCAAGTAACACTCATAATAGAGTTTGAAAAACAACAGTCATACAATATTTAAACCACCGTTGTGAATTTTATCAGCTATATACCTAATGCGCAATTTCTAACCTAAAAGTACAAAAATTTTGGCGCTGTTTGGGCTGGGGGAAAATCAGCAAATGGTCGCACGGCGCTGAAATTCGTACCAATCGACTCAGCTCAACGAGCTGAGTTAAAAAATACCGCATACGACCATTTTCCGAAAAAAATTTTTTTCATTTTTTCTGTTTTTACCCAATGGTTCCACCTGTGAAATATCACCTGAAAATTTTGAAAAATCACCATGTGGGCGGCCCCGGTATCGACGTAGAAGTTGACGAGTCGAAGTTTTTTCGACAAAAATACAACCGCGGCATGCCACGTCGTCACCATGGTTGGGTGGTGGGCATGACTGAGCGACAAACGGGCAAGTGTCTACTTTTCCACGTCCCCAATTGCACCATCAACACAATCTTGCCTCTAATATTTCAACATATCCGACCGGGAACCCGCATCATCACCGACAGCTTCCAGACCTACATCCAAGGACTGCGCCGCCTAACTAGCCCCCGGCAATATACTCACGCCACGGTCAACCACTATAACCGCCAAATCCTTAATCCCGACGCCCATACGCAAAACAGTGATGGTCTCTGGGGAAATTTGAAAACCTTCATTCGGCGACGCCAAGGTGTTCCTCATAGCCTATTCCAGCGAACCCTTATTGAATTTCAATGGCGACGACAATTCGCTGAAAGTATTGTCGGTGCACTCACTGCCCAAATCGGAAACATGAATCCCGTCTAGAGGTTAGTTCCAATGTCTGTAATATATACGTTTTCTTATAGAGTTCTAGATTAAGCCTAACAAAATAAGCCTAATCCTTAGATTAAGCCTAAGCCGGGTGGCTGCCGACCCCCGGACCCCCCGCACTAAGCCGCTGCGTTGGCTAACTGCCATGGTTTTGGGTGCACAGTACTGGTGCTTCCTCGCCTACATTTGCCGGTGCAGTATTTCCGGATACCCTAACATAAGCTTCAAGCTTACCCTAAAACTGAGCCCAGTCTAAACCTAATTTCCAAACGTCAAAATATCCATTTTGCGCTTGCATTCCCGATATCGGGAGCCATATGTATCTTCTTGTAATCGTCACACCAGATGCAACGCCGTATAGCCCATTGCATTTTGTATATCATATCCAAATTTGAGCCCAATGGGTCAATCCAATCCAAAGTTATGTCCAAAAAGGTCAAAAAACCAAAATACCTATTTCTAAAAAAATCCGACCACTGAAATTGGGCCCCTCTCCTGAACCCCTTGAAGATCTAGACCCCTGAAACCTTTTCCATTGGAAAGAGCAGGAAAAACTGGTCCATGGGGGTTGGGGGTGACGATCTTAAACAGAACTTTAGGAAAAAAATTTGCCAAAAAAAGCCTCTATACGCCAAAAAATCCAAATAAAAAGAACAATAATTTAGCATCATCAGGAGGTTATACCTGAAAAGGGGCGACCCTGATCTCGAAGAGATCTCTTTTGGGGGTAAGAGATGATTGGGGGTCCAGAGAGTATGGGGGCTATACTGAAAAGATGGTGAGCCGCTTCTCTGATTTTCCCCCTCAGCCCAATCAGGGCCAAAATTTTAGTGCAACTACAGCAAATCAAAGCGGCACTGTTTTATGTTAATACGTACTAACCTGGATCTTGTCCAGCCCCCAAAAATATTTTTATAAGAACCAACTAACTTTCATGAATACAATTAGAAGTTTTTTCATGTAAATAAATGTCAGTCTAGCTTAGTAATTACAAAGAAAGTACATCAAGGAGTAATCTATACATACAGGAGCAACTCCAAAACAATTGCCTACAATTTTTTGGCTAGAATTTGGTCAAAACTTTGCTTTTTATACCATAGGTTGCCTCAAAAATTTTCAATCAAAACCAGATGAATGAGATTTATAAATTGATTGAAGCAAATTTCGACTTCGTTAACTTATGTCTCTGTCAATTAGATAATAATTGATAATATTAGCCAAACGTCTGAAGCATATTCTTTCTTAGGGACCATCATCCATCGCCAAAATATTAATAATGGTTTTAACTAACCTTTCAAATATGCAACTAAAGTATCCATATAACCATTTACAGCACAGTAAACTTTAATTATAAGTATGCATATTTAATAATACCTAAAAACAGAATGTTTCGAAAACATCAATAAACCTTAGATCAATAACAAAATATAATATATATACATATAAAACAAAATAAGATTAGTTTTTCAGTGCTCTATATGTAATAAACACAAGCATATAAACATGTATACACCACGCGATGTCATCGCGTCATACTGAACGTAACGATGGGACGAAAAGGCGTCACCATGAATTCAGCCATACTCCGTAAGCGTTTACGCCTAATGTAAGCACTTCAATGAAAATCAATGGAAAGGGAACCAGCAACCAGAACAATATTAAGCTTGCAAATGAACCGAAACCGCAGCCTGCTCTTTATAAATCTATATACACAGTAAAACATGTGAAGGTAGAAATAAAGATTCATTAGAATTGACATGTGTTGAAGAAAACTGTTACATTAAATCTAATATATATTATATATATATATATATATATATATATATATATATATATATATATATATATATATATATATATATAGATATATATATATATATATATATATATATATATATATATATATATATATATACTGCCATATTATTAGCTGTCTGGGACACTAGATATAAAGAGGAAGTTTAATGCTTTAAATAACGATCGATATGCGGTTTTTTAAATTCCAACAAAATGCCTTCCACAATGAATGCATCTCTCCGGAACACGAACATTGAATGCGCACGCCACTCATTTAAGACACGGACTATGTGATTTCGATTTCTCTTGCGTTGAGCTAATAGACATAAGAATATTAATATTTTATTCTGTAGGAAACGTGAAATTATCTGCTTCTCTATTTCCGAAAGAAATGCTCAATGTTCTGTTTTCAGAAAAAATATCATACAACTAAGACCAACTGTGGCAATACTATGGCATTAACTGCAAAAGGCAGCTCCCGATCGCATCGCAGAAAGGTAACTTTAGCATGCACTGGACTGATACAGATGTACGCCAAAACAAGCATGCACGTCATGGTTTTTGAACCTATTACGGTATAATAGAATATACGTCTCCGCAAAAGCTGCAAATATGTCAATATTTGTTGGGTACGCAATAACGGAAGACGCTGATGTGGCCTGTAACAGCAAGTTCTCTGATGTTCCGTATACTGCATTTACAGCATGCCATTCAGGCGACATCAGAATCGTTATGGGACATTTTAACGGCCAAGTTTCACCTGAAGTCGGCGAGGAAGGCGCGATAAAGCATTTTTCAGTACGCCGCAGGACCGATAAAGGCGCACGTCTCTTGTCTTTTGCTGAGACAACCGCTATGTTCATTGAAAACACCAATGCCAAACATCGAAGAAGATACATTGACACTTGGTTATCGCCCTGCGGAAAATACAACCCATTTGATGTCTGTCTTATACTTCAGCGCTGGAAGTCATCTGTTGCGAACAGTCGAAGCTACAAATTTGATGTCTGTCTTATACTTCAGCGCTGGAAGTCATCTGTTGCGAACAGTCGAAGCTACAAACCAATACATTACCCAGTGATCATGCAATGGTAGCGATAAAACTGCAAGTCAAATTCACATCTAACAGACCCAAAATACGCAACCTGCTATCCTATATGTCTCCGGCCCGCTGGACACAGCTACTAAAGAAACATTTCAGTTGAAATGACAAAATAGGTCTACTCTGTTGGCATAGGGCGGACTCTGCGATAAAAAATATAAAAAATCAAAAGCCCTTTATTTTGCATTAGTTAGATCTAAGCTGTAGTACGCGAGTTCTGTGTGGTGCCGATTTCACAGACGTGACATAGACTTGTTGTTGAAAGTACAACGTCGGGCAACAAAAACACTTCCGCGCATACGCGAAATGAACTACGACGATAGATTGCGGTTACTGAAGCTTCAAACGCTAAAAACCGTAGATTGCGCGCAGATCTAATGCTGACTCATAAACTGCTGCACAACAAACTAAACTACCACTAAAAACCGACTATTCACTCTAGCAGAGAATCGTCCAGTCCGCCAGCACATGCTTAAACTGCGACCTACGACTACAACATCTCGAATATCATGCCGGCATTACTTTTACTCAAATGCTATTATAAATCATTGGAATTCCCTACACAGTGACGTTGTTTGTTCGACTACTACCGCAAATTTCAAAATTCTCCACGACTCGCAAACGCTTCCCGAGTTATAACTGTCGTCCCTCGCTGCTTCCGTTTTTATTCTAGCAGAAAAACGTTTCCATCTGTCAATCAAACAAGGCGATGTCAAACAATCGGCTGAATTTTCCCAATTGGGGTGTCGATATGCTGAACACTAACAAGGACGCAAATGCTTACTGTATCCAATTGGGGGACCGGTAAGAATAATCGGTAAGAATACATGCACTGATATAGACAAACAATTATCAGTAATAGTTGATGGGCTGTTAAAAGACGATGCCACCGCCTGTAAGAAACAAAAGGCTAAACAGAAGGATCGCTGGATATCGGATTCGAGGTGCAAAACTGCTTTCGCGTTTGCTAATGAAAATGTATATAGCTGATTGCATTTATATTGACTTTGAAAAGACTTCCTATAAAGTATCACACCTCAAACTTTTGCACAAAATTTTATCGCTGGGCATAATAGGGATGCTACATTGATGAAAGATGCTTTTTTGGCAAACCGTACTCAACGCCACGGTTTTTTTGCATTTTTTGCGTAATTTACGCGTTTTTGAGGACCCGTTTCGCACTTTTTAAACAAAGCATTGCGTAATTTACGCCTTTTATTTCTAGGACCGGACAAACTCAGCAGCTTACATATGGACAGGATATTTCGCTCAAAATATTCGACATGATTCCCAATGCACAACTGCATCTGCTACAATGCCAATATGCATTAATAGCAGCATAAACAGTTTGTCGTTCTAGAATCCGTATAACTTATACGTTCTGGATTGATAGAAACAGTTACATGCTGATATTAATGCATATTTTATATGCATGCATATAAGTGTTTTTGATTTTCTACTTATGATAAAAATTATGTTTTTTGGTACACCGTTACGCATTTTAAAAAAAATAGATTGGAGTAATTTTCGCTATTCGGAAATTGAAAAAACTCTGCTCAACGCGTAAGGCTCGGGTGCCAATTTTATAATCTTAGTACTGCCTACTCTGGCATCTTTTAGGGCAGTATCATCGATCCACTTTTATTTGTTTCATTAACGGTATTGTTTATGTTTTGGCTAACACTGTTCAATGCAAGATATTTGCAGAAGATATCAAAATTTTTTATTGTCAATAATTTTGGGCAGTTTGAAATGCAATATGCTTTATACATAATGAAGCATGGGCGGATGCATAACTTAGTATCGCTGAACCCAAATCAAATTGCATACATTGTAACCCGCAAGCAAGCCATTTTATTTATTCAACTTTCGAGACTATTCTATCAATCACTTCCCTCCGTGATCTTGGTGTTATTATACAAAACGATCTAATTTTCATTACATTCTAATATTCAATGCGCTAAAGGTTACCGTATAGTTAGCATGCTTTTTCGTTGCTTTCTCTCTCAGGACAAATTTAGTATTATTACAGCATATAAATACTTCGTACTTCCAATCTTAGGGTATACACTGCTCTCCGACGTGGTCTCCATAGACGCTAGGTCAGCTAGATCAAATCGAAAAGGTTCAAGGATATTTTACTCGTCGTCTAATTTCGCGCATTCGACTACCTTACATGTCATACTCGCAAAGCTTAACATATATGAAATTAGATCCATTGGAATTGCATCGACTTCAGTGCGACCTTATTTTGTTTTATAAAATTATTCATAATTGTTATATTTTATAGTTTGTAAAGGGGGTAGGGGTTGGTCGGGAAATTTCCTATGACGGCTATCGGTTATTAAAGAGACACGAGATTCGTCATCGAAGATGTAGCGTTCGAGGTGTGACCAGTAGCATGCCGGTGAGGAGGTCTATGGCTCATGTTCTTTTGACGTCTGCTTATTCTTTACGATACTGTGAAGCGACTGAGCAATGCGCGAGACTATCTCTACTCACTTCTGGATAAGCCAATTGTCCACAAAAGCCGGCAATGAAAATGTTTACTACAAAGTTAGTGAACACAAATACATAAATTCTTTTTATAGTGACGCACGTTTCTTTTGTACCGAAGTTTAGCTAAAACTTGGTGCTTTTTTCCACTGATTTTAGCTCTACTCTTTGATCCCAGTTCAGCCACTCAATATTTCGGTTCTTTTGGCTCCAAACTATCTATTTTCTGTTAAGGTTTATGTATCTTTGAGGTTTATACCATTCGCCCCCGGACGGCTAACGAAGAATGCGAGTATCTAAATACCTCAACCTAGGTTCTTAGAATTACGCTAAGTAGCGACCTTACTTAATTCGCAGCCCCCGGACGGCTGACCACGGCGTCAACTGCGATTATAGCGATTAAGTGTTAGATTAGTTACTACTTTGATTACAGCTCTTGTGAGTTCATAAAGCAGACCCCCGGACGGATGGCCACTGCCGAGTTATTTAATCACCTGTACTTAATCTCTTAATTATTATTGCCAATACGGCTGCTATGTTAATGCCCCCGGGCGCCTGACGCGATACGCTATTATAAAACTCTGTAGTAGTGGCAAGCTACTATCCAGTTATTTTCTCAAGATCTCAAGACCCCGGACGGCTGCCCAAAGTGGTAATACGAAAGGTTCAACTAGCTAGAGGGATTCCTGAAACTTCACCCTTTACTCACAAGGTCTACTTAAGCATAGCAAGACTTGTTAGGTCGTGCCATACTAAACTGTTCGCCACAGTTAACACCGAATTGCTACTACCCGGACCCACTTGAGCTGCTCACCCTATAGTTCTCACGCCACGCTTTTGGGCCAAATTTGTAAATATTATTAATACTTAGTACGCTATCAATAGTACTATTACACTTTGGGAAATTAATATAAATAAGTTAAGGTAAGTGCTTTAAATTTTTAATTGGTGCAAGGTATTAATTCTTCAACATAAAATTAAAACAGTCAAGCACGTAATCGTTAAACAACGTTAATCTGCGTTGTTCTTTACGCCCATCACCCTATGCGCTACAAGAATAATCCGTAGAACCATAAAAGTCCAGTTAACAATTATCTCAAAAGCTCTACCATAGAAACAAAACCATTCGGCTAGGCTACAGTGTCATTGCCAGCTAAGTCATCCATTGCAATTAAAATTTAAAACAAAAATTAGTAACACCCGCGTGTAATTGTTTGCGCAATTACAATAAGCCAAAAACCGCAAGAAAATTCAAATACATGAAGCCTTACGTAACAGTTCTTTACATACTAAATTAAACTTATAGTGCTCGCGACCTAACTCTGTTGATGCTACCACACAACCGAAATAAATTTAAACTAAAGCAGCTAACTACGTGTTAGCTAAAACTCAAACTGACGAAGATTATGCAAATTAGCATAATCTTTAAATGAAAACAACAAAACAAAATAAAAGCAAGGACGTAGAAAATAGGGAGCGGATAATATAGAAAAAAATGAAAAACTCAGAAAAAAAGGGAATTTTTAGGTTTTTGGACCCTTGGACCCTGGGTAGCCTAGCGGGCACCCAACAATAATGATGTTAAAGTAAATTGTGCTGGTTGTTTTGATCTGATTGAACTCAGCACTAGTGGTCATCCCTGTAGGGTATTGATTTCTCACTCTAATACCAATACTCTACGCCACAACTATTCTCACAGAGTGAAATTTGTTCGGAATTCGTTGACAATTTACAGCATGTTCGTGCTTCAAATGCAAAAAAAAATCGGAAAAAGGTTACAAAAAGTTGTTTTTCTGCATATGTTAATGGGATCGTTTATTGTGTTAAGATTAAGCGGGTGGTGCTTTCCTTCTTGTCCTGATATTGATACTTTCTTATCTCCTTAAACTTAAGCTTCTAAATTACCGACTGCATGAACGACTGATTTTTTTCAATAATGAGCATTCTCGGTAATTAACGCTTTTTGTTATATTAATTCTTTTTGATGGGGTAGGGGTTGGAGAATATTTTTATTATGATGGCTATCGGGAGTTAAAAATGGGACGGGATTCGTCACCAGAAGATGTGGCGTTCGTACGCGTGGCCAGTAGTATGCCGGCGGAGATTTGTGCTTGTATCTTTTCTTAGCGCCCGTCTATGGTTTATCTGTAGCCAGCTCCAATTTGCGTGTAGCGTGCCTAAGTCGACTTGTTCTGTTTACGATCCCACAAACGAATAAAGGCGATATTAGAAAATTTATTCGGAAATTAATAACACGCACACGAACTATTAATTCGAAAAATCGCCGCTTATATCTACAATGATTGCTAATGACCACGCTTGATGTCCGCGCCTTAGATTTATTTAGTTTTTCCGATATTCTAGCCACTCTTCTTTCCCGGACTCTCTGTAGTTTTGGTTACTTGACAAGCCTTGCTCTTTAGTTCTCAACGCAAGTTTTCAGCGCACTATTTTTCTAGGTATTTATCTGACTAGTTAGTGTTAGGTTAAGGATTGATTACTTTAATTAGGTTCGTTAGGTTCGTACGTAGCCTTCCGCACGGCTAGACCCGTAAGTTAGTTCGATTACCTTATTCTGGGTCTTAGATTTACGCTAATTACTTGCCGTTATATTAATTTTCCCGCTTCCGCACGCTATGACTAGTGAGTAGTTGACCGCTACTCTCTAGTGTTCAATAATTCTATTCAGTCAGTTGACCGGATCAACTGCCCGTGTCGAATGGTCCCCGACTAATTAGTTTGGTGTCCCGCGCCACCAACTCGATGCGGTTATACTCAAGTAATTCCGTCCTAAATAACTCCACGTGGTATTTATCATGTACAGGTTATACTTGTTGGAACTAATAGAAGCGCCGTTATGGTTTGGTTTTACGCTCGTGCTCTGCTCGATTTTGAAAAGGAAGGTCTAATATTACTATGATAAAGATATTACATTGATTTGGTACTTATTGGTGTAGCTTTGCACTATAATCAAAGCCATTAGAAGCCGGATCATACCTGTCGGACCTTTTCATCTTCTTTGCTTGGCCGTTCTATTCGTGCTTACGCGACGCTCCGACCCCCAGGGCTCACTATAACACACAATGTCTATACTCGGTAAATTTATTAAGGCCACCAAATATTTAGTCTCTTTAGCCACTGGGGTGCGCGAGTTCGTGGTCTGGCGTACCAGTAAAGCGGTAGTGTTCTAAGGGTAGCGTTTCCAACTAAGGGGTAACTTAGTGGGTTACACCAATCGTTTTGGCTCGGATCAAGTATTATTACGTTATTACGCTCTTGACTTGGATAGATACCCGTGCGCGTTATACAGTTTATTTATATTAATACAGTGCCGAAGCGCAACAGAGCAGGGTCTAACACTGCAACAATTCGTGAACGATCACGCTTAATTTCTTAATAATTCACGTATTTGATTCTCTAGCATGTAACCAACTTCAGTTCTTGGTTTATATCAGCGCTTCCAGTACACTTTATAAATAATACTGAGGATAAAACACTAGTCCTTTGATAGTACTCTCGCTGAACCGAATGTGGCAACTCAACAACCTAATAATCTTGCTCTACTCCACGCTTCCCATATACCAACAACAGCCAGTTAAGAATAACTGTTTATTCGCTATTTCAGCGCAATACCGCCTCGTAACAGTATATTCTAATGATGTAATCCTCGAACAGCTTGTAACAATGCACGGATACGATTACGTTACTTCCACTACGGCACTCCGTGATTTCTCTCCAAAGACACCGATTTATAATCCAATCCGTGAATAAACACGCTCAAAGTCAAGTAAAACCACAGAGAAATAACGAAAGAATTATGTTACTGTACTTCACGCCATCTGGCGAAAAGAATTCCATACGCTTACCAACGCTCCATCACATGTTCATTAAAAGCTAGCTAACTCATTTCTATTTGAAAATCAAAACAAACCCATTATTACATTAATTAATGTGTTACTCTCCGCAACTCAAAAACTTCCACCCAACCAACCTACTCACTACTAGAATGACACTAAAATTCCTCACACAAACAAATCACATGATAATAATTAAGAAAGTCCCTTCGAGAACGTTCTGTAAGAAAATTTATTTATTAAATTATTTAATAATAATAATAATATTTAAAATAGTTTGAAAATTATTGGGGAGAGGAAGGGTGGTATTATGGGGATGTAGGGAAAATTAAAGGGTAATATTTTAGTATGTTGAAGGGGTAGGATAGGGGTATTTGTATTGGGAATTTGGTAAAGGTGGGTTAAGTTTTACGGGAATGGTAGATGTTTGAAAAATTTAAAAATGGGAGAAAAATGGGGATTTTGGATTACAGAAATTTAAAGGAAATAAAAGGGGGAGAAAGGGGTGGGGTAGATATAAGGTAAGTAGGAATAAGGGGTCAAGGATATTAAAATTTGGGATGGGTTGTAAGGTTTTGTGGAAATAGGAGACATTTGAAAAATAGAAGAAAAATGGGAAAAAGTGAAAATTTAGAAAAAGGAAATTTTATAGAAAAATAGAAAAAGGGAGGGGTGTAGGTTTAATATGGGGTTGGGTTGGTAGATGGGAAAAGGATATAAAAAATGGTAGTTTTTGGTGGGGTATTGGGGAAGTTAGGGGTATTAAAAGAAATGAGGAAAAAGGGGAAAAATGGTAATTTTGGAAAAGGAGAAATTTATGGGAAGAAGAAGAAAGGAAAGACAGATTTTATATGTTTTAATAGATGGGGAGAGGGGAAAAAGGTATTGAATTTTGGAAGGTATTGGTTAAGTATTGGGAGAAGGAGAATAGTTTGAATTTTAATTGAAAAATGGGAAAAAGGAAAAAATAGATTTTGGGTAGGGTTTTGGTAGATGAAAAGGGTGGGTGAGGTATATATTATAGGAAAAAGGGTAGGGAAAAGCAAAAAATGTGTTTTGGGCGATTTGGGGGTATTTAATTTAGCTTGGAGAAGAATGGGATATTTAGGGGGATTTTATAAATAAGTAATAATAAGTAATATTGTAATTTATTTAAGTTAATAAGTTACATAGCTAGGTGAGTTTTATATTATATATAATACATACACATTCATACGTTATATTACGCTATATATACCATACCAGGGCGACAGGGAATACCAGGCGGTGCGGGGGCGGCCTTTATTGAAAAGAAAAAGAAAAATTTTGTGGCGAAAAATGCACCAGCCCCAACACCCCCTTAGTAAGACCATGCCGTCCCCGCATAGGTAACAAAACCCTGAAAACAATGTATTACATGAACAAGTAATATACAAGTCATAACAAATAATGAACTCTCTTGAAACCCAACGGCACAAATTATACAAGGCTTATTATTAATACTTTGACATGACAAGGCAATTATATGAGCAAAAATATTATGACAACTAAAGTGAATAAGTATGAAAGAAATTTCAATTTTTGGAAATTTTTGTAATTATTTAAAATTTTATAGTTTTATTGCGAAAACAAAAATGGAATACGTTATAAAGCACACAAGTAAGGCGTTAAACAAAGATATTTTTATAACAAGTATAAGTAATATAAGTACAAGTTTATTTTTTATAACACACAAGAATAACCCTATTCGACAACAATGTCGTTTAACCGGTAGCCGACGAGATAAGCCTCGTTTACACTGTCAGACGATTAGCATAGTTTCAGTTCATAGTAGCTGAACGTGATAAACACGATAATTGAAGACAGTTGTTGCAACAGTATATATACATTGTTGATAAATCAGTAAATGTAAACGGTCGAATTGTTGAAATCGATGATCGAATAGTCACTAATCGAGCCAAATGTCATTATCATACCATTCGAAAACTCCATTCATGTCATACCCAATATTCGGCGCATTTAATGCTAGTAAGCGTTTGAATTAACCGATAACAATACGATTGTTCAGCGTCCTGTGCGCACTCACCATTAATGTTCCAGCTAATGAATAAGGTCGAGACGGGCTCGCGACGTTTGGAAAAACTACAAGTAATGAAACGTTCGCGAGGGACAATGGGTTATGACTAATTCGACTTAGGTTATTAGTATCTATTACGGGCGCTATATGGCGAAATTATTGTGGCTAATGTGACGCATTGTCTTAACCAATTTGGCATTGTCGTTGCATTGTCATTGAATAGTCAGTTTAATCGAGTTTTGGCCGCGGCCATGAATTCGGCCAATCACTTTTCCAACGGCAAATATGCTGGATTGCCCGGATAGTCACCGACTTAGGCATACAGTCGCGTAATATTAGCTAGTTCACGCAAGAACGCATTTGAAAATTGTCGTAACGTGGCTAACGCTACGCGATCGACTAGTTGATGGTATTCCATTCGTCCTTGTGATAACATACCTTGAGGTTGTGGTTCACGCAATCGATGCTCAAGATCGTCGACTTCATCTAGTAATCGCTGATATTCAGTGTTCGGGAACACGAGATCACGAATGTACGACACCTGTGACGAAATACCTGTTCGCTGATCAGCATACCGTCGCATATCGCGCTGAACATCATCTTCCCATCGGCGACGGCTAAACACGATAAACATAACTTGCGGAAAGTTTCGTACGTCGTTGAAGTGCTTCGTAGATGTATTCACGAACTCCGTACGCTCGGCGCATAAAGCGATGGTACAGTTCCAGAGTCATGACGACGTTCCACTGTTTTTGAAATATGACGTTTCGTGCCCGTTCTTCCATTGGAAGAATAGAGCAACCAGTTCCTGGCTCAGAACGACACGATTACGTTCACATACATCGTTGAACTCTCTTCGTAATTCATCACGCAAATAGCGCAATAATTGGTACATCGGTTTAGGCATTGTCGTATTATCCAACGTGTCGTAAAAAGTAAAATAATGATAAATAAGACGATGACCAAACGGAGTGCTACGTGCACTGCGTAGATTTCGTCCATCGAACAATATAGTCGTTAAATCAGAAATGCTGACTCTTCCGGTAGGCTGTGCTCCGATCTCAGTGTTGGTGTAAACAATTTTCCGCTGAAGTTTTCGCTGTAAAACTGTCACCTTACGCGACCAAAATCTAAAATTTTCTGATCTGATCCTGATGATTTCGCTGAATCCCCACCACGAAACTAAAGCTGAACAAAGACCGTACCTTAAGAGGGTTTAGAGATGCTTGCCTTAGCGTGCAATTCTCCGCACTTCTCCCAAATTACGTTTGAACTTGTCCAAATTTTGTGAAAGAACAGTGTTGCTGTCAAGCATATTCCACGGTGCGATGATACGACAAGAAATGGCTACGAATGTTAGTCCGTATGTTTGGGTGAAAGAGTTTCATCTCGTGACCCCTCAAGATGCGATGCGGGCGAGAGAAATGATCGTCAGGGTTTAGAATTGTTTCATGATGCAAAATTTTGTAGGCATTGACCATATCAGTAGTATCCCGCGGGACTTAAGAGACGACGTTTCATCAAAATGGTAGCTGTTTGAGAGGCGAAGACATCTGCGTTGGAGTTTCTCCAAACGTTCAATTCCATTGGCGTATTGTAGGGAACAAATAACTGCTGCACATTCCAATATAGGACGTACTAGTGCTTTGTATATCGGCACAATGACCGCAGCATCTTTAGACGCTAAAGACCGTCGCATCAGGCCAATACGCTGATTTGCCTTGGACTCCATATGATCAAAGTGGGTCCGAAAACGTAGATCATCGTCAATGAAGACTCCAAGATCTTTGACGCTGTGGACTTGAGGGATTGGACCGCCAGGCAGCTGATATCGAAAGGGAAAACGCTGTTGTTGGCGGATGCGCATGATAGCACATTTTGACGGTTTAAGCTCAAGCAGCCATCGAGTACACCAATCAGCGATAGTGTTGAGATCAGCTTGCAATACAATACAATCTAGAGAACTGCCGATTTCCTGGTAGAGTTTAAGTCGTCAACAAACAATGTAACGCTGGATTGGATATTATAGCAAATATCATTTACAAACAGAATGAAGCAGTTTGGCCCACTAACTGTCCCCTGTGGGATTCCGCTACGAACTGGCTTCCACGATGTTTCTATACCGTTTATTACGACACGTTGACGACGTCAAGTCAAAAAATGTCTAAACCATCGAAGTAGGTTTCCTCTGACACCATAACACTCCATTTTAAAAAGCAATCGTTCGAATGGTACCGAGTCAAACGCTTTTCGGAAATCCAAGCATACAACATCTATCCCTGAGTTTGGACAAGAATCAAAACACTTAGCCCAGTCGTCAATAGATGAGATTAGATTAGTCACTACAGATCTCCCCGCGAGACCACCGTGTTGCCGGTTAGTAATGATATTGTTCTCAATAAGGAAACTTAGGATATGAGACCATATGAGTCGTTCAAGAATTTTCGCAACAGTAGATGTCAATGAAATAGGCTTTAGCTCGTCGCAAGATGTCGTATTAATGACATTGGGTAGCGGCGTAATATTGGCATCAGTCCATGCGCAGGGCAAGCGCCCTGTATCAATTGATCGTCGGAAAATAATGAAAAGCGGATATGCAGGTTGGTTGGCACATCGCTTGAGCACAATCCCATGAACGTTATCGGGACCACGGGATTTCCATGGCTAACATTTGGTAGAAGTTTACTAACGTCATCTACTGTGAATTCGATGTCACGAATTTCGGCTTCAGTCCACACCTCTGGAACAGGTAATGGACCGGGAGTCTCAGATGTGAACACTTGTGCAAAGTGGTTATTGATTGAATCAGCTACCTCAAATCGATCTGATGTGATGTTATCACCAGCACGAAAACGTGCCACAGAACAAGCAGGTCGAACAAAGCGTTTCGTATATGAAAAGAACATTTTTGCACCCCGTTGGCGTTTCATGGTTTTTGCCAGTTTTAGTTCATAGCGTGCACGTGCTGCCGTTAATTGATTTGAGTGTTCATTGGCTGCATGTTGATACAATATATAATCAGCAGAGAGTTGACTTGCACGATATCTCGCAAAACACTTCTTCTTCGCGCGGCCACTTATTTTCGCTGATTTGTTGCATTCCCATGGATGTGATTTACTGCCGCGAATTGAGTGATGGAAATTCGGAACATGAAGTGTAACTGCACAATTACGTATATATATACTTTAAGGAACATGTCATTAGCGTCTGTTGTAGATAGACCTCGTAGAAGTTCCTCCCAGTTGATACCGTCAAAATATGCGCGCATGTTAATAACTTTAGTTCGGGAAAAGTTACGAGAAATGGTACGGGGCAGGTAACTGTGATGATATAGCCCTGATGTCCACTCAAGCACAACGCGTACACCAGTATCATGATCTGTTCGAGTAAATGCAGCATGAGGCTCTACCTCGATAACGCGTTCCGGACAATTAGAAAATACCAGTTCAAGTGTATTACGGATACGGGTGGTGAAACTAACATGCTGTACAAGAAGGCATTCATTTATCCAGTCAACAAATGTGACTTCTAGATGGCTTTTTGGAGAAGGTGATGGCCATTTCATACAAGGGAAATTAAAATCTCCACAAATTATCAAATCTGTTTTATGAGCAACAACTTCGGCTAGTGCTTTACACAAATTATCTAGTACATCTTGCTCAGTGACTCCAAACGTGTCCAGATAATCATTGTTTGAAGGACGGTAAACACTACCAAGAATAGTATGACGATGATTACACGATAGTATGACAAAAACGAACTCAGCGCCATCTTGATTAAGTGGTAATTGAGTACGATTTAGTTGATTCGATACAATGATGGCACAACCACCGCGTGTTACTTCTGGAAATACATCAGCACGGTCACATCGGATCGGAACATAGAGTACCCCTCGGGACAATAGGAAAAACTGTCAACAGATGGACTCAACCAAGTTTTGCACAAACATACAAAGTCAGGTTTCATTGAATTAATAAAAAGAACAAATCAGTTTGTTTCGTTAATATACCACGACAATTAAAAAGAAAACCATGAATATATTTTGAGTTTGTACCGTATGAATGTTTTGAAGTGTTAATTGTTAAATTAGGTTGTTCTTTTAGTCATGCGTTATTCGCCGAAGTACTCGTGCTCTGAACAACTGTTGTGAGAGCGTGGGGTGAGTTTAGACGCTGGTAATTAGAATCGTTGATCGGGGAGATGTCAGAACCAACCATCATACGCGGTACATGTGATGGTGATGACGAACTTCCTTGCATATCGTTAACTTTAATTTCACGATCAGGTGATCGTCGAAAGATTCTTGTTCCCCGTCGTTAAAAGTTGTTGTTATTATTTACCCCGCGGTTATTCATTCTTTGTACCCGACTTCCGTTATTTTCACTTTATTCTGGTATCTTTGTCGTTCGAGAACGGTTTGGTCGGCATGAATAATCACTTGTTTTCTCCAATCGCTTTGATGACTCAATAGCTTCTTGTTTGATAGAACTTTGTTTGGAATAGACTCGTCATCAAAACGAACGAGGATGGGTCGGCATTTCTCAGGAGAAAATTCTCCCAGACGAGCAACAACTGATGGTTTGTCGTTAACAAGTAACGTTTCTAGCACATTCAAAACATTTTCTCGATCATCTTTCATTCTGCATCAGCCTCAGGAATAGAGCATTCGGCTACCTTTCGTACATAATAATGTTCCGTTTACGGTGGTTTCGTTAATTAGGTTCGTTAATTATCATGTCGACACGTTGACCCAGTGTTGAAATATCTTTGCGCATTGCAGTCCGAGATCTTGTCTGCTTTACAGGGTCGCTTGCTGCCTTGAGTTTTTCAATTTCTGCTCTTAGACTATCGACGTCAGCTTGATTTGCTTTGGTTTCCACATTGTCCTCAATATTACCAAATCTTTCATGCCATTTCGTGGAGAGCTCATCGAATTTCTTTTCGATCGTTACGCCATTGAGAACATCAGCTCGAGCTTTCGAGTCACATTCGTTACAGTAAAAAGGGAGAGCGGATAAACGGCTACTGTTCACTAAAACTTCACAATCTTCGGAGCACAGATCTGCACAGTACAACAAATCCAAATGGAGCATCGATCGCAATACATTCCGGGTGTATCACCGTCAATCTCAGCGTCACCACAAGTTCCACAAAGGGTCTGCATGTCGTCTTCGTCATTGTTGGACGTTGTTGTAGCAGCTGGTTGACTTGTACTTATGACTGATCGTTTATCTTTGGTAGACCATTGTGTATTTGTTGAACGGCGACGAATTGATACAGGTTGAGATGAAGCAGCACTGGATCTACCTCGCCTTGTTTTATTGGTAGCAGAGGACGAACCACCTTGCGAGGATTTTTGTTGCAGCCTCGGTGGCATTAAGATGGAAATGAGAACTTTAATTATGAAAAAGAACAAAACTTGGACAAGCTCTCGACCCCCACACAAAAACTATAGAAATGTTGGAAAAGAAACAATCCCAATTTTAAGCTTAGACAAGCACATAAACACCGAATCTTAAGGAATCTTCGATTGAGTCTTTCCGGTCCGTCGAACAGGCAATGTAGACCAATCACCAACGATGTTGACGAGCAGATGTTATTTCGCAAAAGGAAAATTCGTCGCAGCAAATAACAAACTGTTAGCTAGTCGGTGATACATTAACCAGTAGTTAATAAATAGCTACAGGTTTAACTTTGTGCTGGGCTGCATGGATTAATGCTGAACGTTAGTGAAAATCTGCTGCGGATCTGGTTATGGTGATAGCAACAAGTCTAACTAACAACTTGGCAATAATTAACCTTGAGCCTAAGACATGCCATACAAATAGGTAATTACTAAATTATTAACTTAGGTGTCTTATTCCTATGAATTTCCCAATTAAAATCGAGAGAGCAAGAGCGTAACCCAACCATAATTGTATTGGAAATAACACGCGCCTAGCAAGCCCTCCGGATGCGGGAACGTCAACATAAGGAAACTAGCTAGTCTAATTCTAAGGACGAGGATAAGGTAATCAAATAAACGTGCGAGTCGATCCGTCCGGCGACTACGTACCAACCCAAAAGGGGCAGTAATAAATATATATAACGGGTGAATTAATAACGGCAAGTACTAGCGTATTTCTAAGGCTCAGGTTAAGGTAATCAAATGATCGTACATTGTGCCAGCCGTCCGGCAATCACTATATCAATTCGAAAGGGCATTATTAAAGTGTTAGCTGACCCAAATCATAACCGTTGTCACTTACCCTTAACGCAATATGTCAGCCGTCCGGGAGCGATTGCATTAAAAAACGACAATTATTAGTGTACATCTAAGGCTTAGGTTCAGGTATTCAGATAGCCGTCCGGGGGCGATTTTATCAACCATGCAAGAGGACCAGTAGAGAGTAAATAACCTAGCGTGAACACTGGTAGAGAATTGGCAAGAACGAATTGGAATACTACGCTTGAGTGGCCGAGGTAGCAATAGAGTTCAAAGTAGGCAAAATTTACCGGTGGAGCTAAAAGCGTGATCTAAATAAAAAGAATATTGCCTTGAGTGTAGTCAACGAGTTTTGAAGCTCTAAGATCGTGCTTTGATATTTTATATTTGTGTTACTAATAAATATTTTCCGCTACGTCTTTAGTTGTCAAATATTTAAGCCAAAGGAGTCTATAGCTTAGCCTCGCAATGGCGCGAAATCTAGGGTGCAGCAGTACGTCACTAAAAGAAAAAACGCATTCCTTGCTTTGTGAACGCTCAGTCGTCTCGCATCACCAGAAAAAGAATAAGCAGACGTCAAAAGAACGCAGACCACTTCGTTTCCCACCGGCATACTACTGACCACACCTCAGACCACACAACCTTGGGTGACGAATCCCGTCCCCATTTAATTTCCGATACCCGTCATAAAAAAATTAATCATCCCACCCCTACCCCCTATGTCTAACGAAAAGTAACAGTTACGACTTTAAATACGACTTACAGTGGAGTGGGGTAACTAAGGCCATTTTCATTTTTGTATGGTTCAAAAAAATTTTATTTCTTTGATCAAAACATTAAGTTTACTACACAATGGTGGTGTGGCCAGTGGCTATTAGTTAGTATTACCGTTTGCTTGGATAATGATCACAATGGGATTTTTTTTTTAAAAAAATGGGGTGGCTTTTTTTGCCCCCGAGGGTGGGCAAAAATGGCCACTTGATAAATTTGTACTAAAATTACTCGATGTAACATGTTCCTGCCTTTGTTAGCTGCCTTCCGGGGCAACTAAGGCCACCTTTTGGATTTTTAAAAAAATGCGGAAGTTAAAGAGGACATAATCACATACAGTCAAATGCAATTACATCTGCCGGGCATTTTGATCGTGTTTCAAATATTCTACAAATTCCGATTCTATTTCGTCACAACAGTCTTCTGAAAGAGCAAAACACAAAGCTCGACCTGGAAGCAAAGCGGGGCCTCTCTTCAAAACACATAAGATATCTTTCACACGAATTGGCAACTCATCCTTTCGTGCGGGCCAACTAAAACGTTCCGCTGGCCCATGTGGTTCCATGAAGTTGATCAATACGTCACCATTTTTCTCCACACGGACAGTTCGCCCGATAAACCAAAAGGCCTTGTTTTTGCGAGGCACATAAACGGCGGCTACCCAATCACCAGCGGCTTTGACGTCCTGGAGATCGTACACATACTTGATATGGGTTCCCTGGAAATAATTTTCAAATATTTCGTTTTGCTATGCAAAAACATCTGGATACTCATTGTATGAAACTGTACATGAAAACGTTAATAAGTACCAAATACTTGCATCACGCCTGCTATGCTCGATATATTGATACGAAACACTTGATACAAAACGCTTGTTACGTTACATAGCACGCTTTTATTTCGTACTTTGCTAACGATTTAGTCCATCCTTATTGCAACCTTATACTTAACTGCATCAAACAAATCGCAACTTGCCTCTAGTGGTAATGGTGTCAACGAGCATTCCGTTTCATCAGCGCCCTCGGTACCATCATTGCCGCCGTCGGTGTTGCTGAGACGTTCCGCTGGCGCATCGGTGGACGTTCCTTCAGTAGCTTCGAGATCTGCCACACAAATACTGCGACCTGGTTCCACGTTAATGCGTCGACGTTTAGCCGGCCTCGGTTTGTCTGCAGACCCAATTCGCAGTTCCTTTAGATATTCTACCACAGTGTCCGCGACGCGCGGACCAGGCTGCTCAAAACGGTCTCTATCTTGGGACGGAATGTGTTGTATCGCGCGATTCATATCGAGAGGTATAATTCCAGTTGCGGCAAATCCGGACACGAGATTCTTCGCCATTGAATCGCCCATCCGAAGAATAAGCTGTCGAAGGAGACGCGGAAATGCTGTCTTAGTAAGACATCGCCGGTTTTGTAGCTTCCATTCGGTCAAAGTCTGTCTCCACATTTCTTTCAACGGACGAAAAAACGCCACATCTAACGGCTGTAACAAATGGGTCGAGTGAGGTGGGAGCATAACGAATCGGATATCATTTGCAACAGCGGTTCGAATCACGCTCGGGACAAAGTGCGAACTTAAATTGTCGCCGATTACAACAACGGGCCCGTCTAGTTGCCTTGCGTGTGGCAGCAGTATGTCGTTGAACCATCCTGAAATTATATACATACGTATATATATATACGTACGTACGTATATGATACATATAAATTATATATATATATATATGTAATGTAAGTATATATGTATATAAGTATATGTTTATATATTATATATAATATTAACATTTATATTTTAAACGTTTTTCTGTTCCTACTCTTGGAGTCCCTCTTTAGGTTTCGCTTTTGATTTTAGCCGATTGTTCTTAGGCGATAGTGGCTTGTTCTTAGGTCGCTATCTCGATCTGGGTTTCTGTTTTTGTTTTTTAGTTCTTACTTGGTTCTTTCTTTGTTTGTTTTTTGTGCTGTGGGTTGCTCTTATTTTTTATAAATCTCTTTATTAATATATATTTTTCTCTATATTGCCTCTATCTTATTTAAATGTAACTTACCAAATTTTGCGCTCTCTGTGTCTGTCGCGCTGAACCCAGAATACAATACCTTTTGCTTCTGCATAGAGAATAATATCAGTCTCCTACCAAAAAATACTATAGGCAAACAAGAAAAAGAAAACCCTAGCACACACACAAATTACTAATACCCACCACTACGACTGCCTGAAAGACAAAGGCCTGAAACAGCATATATACTAGCAAACAAAAAAACACAAACACAAAGAAAGCAAACCCTATACATAAAAAGAAACTAATATTCTCACTACTAAATACTACAAAACTACATATCACACGATGTTTTCTATATGAACAACCTACTTTGGTTATTTACACATGGCGTAGCTCTTAGCAGTTTGAACTTATAAGTAACGTATATATACAACTACATCTAACCTTCGAAATATATGGCATCAAACCAGCCGTGAAATGTATTACCAAATCTCGAACCACCTTTGCAGCACCGCTTTGAACAAAGGGGTGAGCCCTTTGGCCCGTTCGCTATCCAGCTTGGGTCAAGCGTTTTTGAGCGGTATACGACAAACGGAGGCAGCACAGTTCCATCTGCTGAACCGCTAAACATGACACTGAATGACGTCTTAGATGACTGCTGTATTCGGTCTGGATATTTGACGCTACGACGAAAAATGCACTTTTTTCGACCAGGGTCATCAACGAGCGCTGTCTCGTCGTAATTGATGATATTTGTGGGCGGGATGTTTCTCAGTGAGTCACCCAAATTATTGAAATATTGCTGAACAGCTTCACGTGTTAGTTCCGCACGTGCAATCGATAAATTGTTCGAGATAGCTCGGTTAATACCCGTTTGTGCCGTTTCAGGAACCAACGAGCCCAATCATAACCAGGCAAATTTCCTTTAAATTTGTTTACTACGATCCATTGCGATCAAGGTAAGTTTTGACGCATAGTCTGAGGTCCAAGATAGTGAACGGGATCCCCAATTGGCGCAAGTAATCAACAAATTGACGAATTCACACTCTTCCTTATCTGTTAGTGCCGTTTGACAACCGACTTTAGGAGTCTTTAATACTTCGTTATCTGGCGCACCCCGCGACTCTTACGACGTTGATAAGCGCTTCTCGTAACACCGATTTGTTTACATGCCATGCGCTCGCTAGTACCTTTACTAATTAACGTCCGGACTTCATTATACTTTTGCTCGAACTCGCTACCGTATCTATATCTCCTAGAGCAAATTTTACGTCTATAATTTCTGACCATAATAGCTATTTATTATTACTGTAGGACCTGTGTATGAAAAGCCTGAAATAATAATGTCGTACGTAAGGTTCAGAATAAAAGAATTAACAAACATATATGCAAATTTCATGTAACGTAGCTCGAATATGAGGCAACGGAACAAATTCTCTTTTTAGCTGGCCTTAGATGCCCCCACGGCCCATGTTACCCCAAAATCACTAATAGGCCGAGGCAACTAAAGCCAGGTGCGAAACCTGCTTAATTGGAACATAAGCCATGAAATTCAAGCGTATGATGAGATTAGGGGATGTCTTTTTCTTAGAAACCCAAAACAAAACCTGAAAAACTCAGTTAGCAATCAATTAACAGGGAGGTGGTTCGGAGTACATTTTCAGGGTGCCGAAAAGACTATATTTTAAACGACTGTGACTAGCTATGTGATCGCCTTAAATAACTTCCCGAGTAACACGGTATGCACAATTGATGTCACTAAGGAAAGCAACTGCATTTGTTGAGCTCGGTAGCACCTGTTAATAGTTAAGGGATGAGAAGCGCACACTTTTCAAATCGGCCTTTGATGCCCCAGTGGCCTTAGTTACCCCAATTCACTGTACTGATTGCTGTTATAGTTAACACACAAAGAATGGCGTGCTAAGATTTTAATTAAATTGTAATACGAAAAAGAAGTGTGTAGAAGTCACAATTTCGACTTGCGCCGTATGATTTTGGCTTCCATGATTGTTAAGCTGGGAACCAAGTAATTCAACGTCTCAACCTGGATAAAAACTCATTAAGTATATACATTGATATGATTGAGCGGAGCGAGGCGAAGCCGAGCGAAGCGTTTTTATTTTCTGTCTGTGACCAAAAAAGTCGATGTCCTTCCGTTCGTTCGGTCCGACGGATCTCAAGAACCACTGAATCAATTTTAAAAAGCTATTTTTGTTTGAAAGCCTACCATGTCAGAGTGTGCACCTGCTATTTGGGATTAAAAAATTTTGAGTGGTTAATTAGTAATTAGCTAATTAGTTAAGCTTATGCAGCTAAAATAGAGAATTTTGCAATATTTGTGTTATTTATTGAAATAGAATCGTTTCGATCAAACCATTATAGGTTTTTTTGGGTCGAAGAATTCAAATATAATATTTTTACCAATGATGAAGCCCTATGCCCTATGCAATGTAGTTATTTGAAGAACATAAAATTGAGTATATTCGTATTGCCACAGCCCAAGCTCCGCTCACAAATGTAGTTCCACTACCGACTAGTAGTATTATATAATATTGTAGCAATAATATTTTCCCGAATAAAATCTAGGTGTCAGACTTAAAGAATTAAGCCGTAAGCAGATAATTCACTAGTATACTAGAAAATGTCAATCATCGGCCCTGTGTCGAGTGAGAATCTCCGGCGTGAGTATAATGCAGGGCTAATTTCGTCAGTAAACCCGGGGCTAGTAAAGGGCGTAGATTCGAACGACCAATTCTTAAGATTCCTTCTGTCCTCATAGCCACCTGTTGTCGTATCCCTTCCGGATGCCGGAGGACTGAGAGAGACAAACTTCTAACTGAGCGGTGTTCGTCCGCTACTACCCAGTTCATAATATAATACAGTGTGCATCCCATCCTGGTGTCACTGACGTAATATAAAAAACATTACTAGCGTAAACTTAAGCAGTAGGTGATGGTATTCAAATAATCGTACGGTTCGCAGCCATGCGGGGCGTCCGTATCAAACCCAAAAGAGAATTAATAACGAATAAGGACTATTACTAGGGTAAATCTAAAGGCGTAGGCTCAGGTATATGAATCATCGCACGTGTCGCAGCCGTATCAACCTCAAAAGAGGATTAGTAAAATAAAATATAACCTAACTTAAACGTAATAGAGAAAAAGGAAAGGCCAGTAGCGCTGTGCTGTTAACAAAATAGTTGGGAACAAGGAATAAAATTACCGGTGGTAATAAGTTGGCGAAACCTAAAAACAACGGTGTCACAGGATCGTGCCTTGTTGTTCTTTAACTGTTTTATAAATAGACGTTTTTAATGCGTAAGTAAACTTAAAATGACCTCGCTAGCCATCCTATTTTGTTTTTGTAGAAAAGTTTGTCACCGAACATTTTCTAGTCGATCAGAAAATGCTAGATTATGTTCGTGAATATCAAATTTGTTCGCGAACAGAATTTTGTCGGATTTCAGTTAACAAGGGTTGTGTTCTCGAATACTAATTAATAAATCATAAATGCGTTCCATTTGTGACGTCGCAGTTACATTAAATTTGTTGGCGAACAGTGAAGAATGCTATTTCAGCGCTATAAAATGTTACTTAGCTGTCATAAACCGAATGCAAATCTCTGTCTGCGCTAGCAATGAACCAAATCGAATATCCTATTCGTTCCGCAACAATGGACGCCGGATCGACATCGGGATTCGCTAAATAGGATGGTTAGCAGGGTCGACTTAAGTTTAGTCGCGCATAACTGCGAGTTTGGTTCTAAAGTATGTAGACTAGGAGTGAGTAGAACTAGTCACGCCGTAGCGCCAGACATAGTCACGCCGCCTCGCAAGAAATCGTAGCAAACAAAAAGAATGCCGGCACATCGTTCCCCACCTGCATTCTACTGGCTACACCTCGTTCCCCACCTGCATTCTACTGGCCACACCTCGTTCCCATCAATCTTCGGCGACGAATTTCTTCCCCTTTTAAATACCAATAGCCGTCATTAACATTCCCAGTCCAAGAGTACCCCAACAAAACGAAATAAACAAAGAACTATATAACATATTTTTCGTTTATGCCTAGCGGTAGGTACTTGAAGACGAAGGGGTGTGAAAAACAGGCAGCTGAAAAGTTAGTGGTAGGATTCTGACCTACGACTTGTCGCTTTGGAATTTGCAAGCGGGTGTTCTACCGACTGAGCTATCCCTCCATGTTGAACACGCTGCTCCCGTGTTATGCTTCTGGTACCATCGTCTTTGTAATCTAATCATTTTGTATCCGCACAATATTAACTCAGCAAATATTGCTCAACGCTTGTTTTAATTATAAAACTACGGCATTCTGTATCTACAACAATTACATTTTATCAACAATCGTCTGGTAACCGCCGCATTGCGTTCAGCATTCTCATCAACGGTTTTATATAACATATTTAACTTTTCGTTAGTGCTATGCAAATATATCGTCAAATGGCTCAAAACACACCATTTTTTTCACTCGCAGACCCTTGTTGGGAACAATTGTACACATATTATGGAGAAATCATTAAAATAGGATAAATCATTTGGTTTGAGGTGCAACATCTTGAATGACGTTACTGATGGCGCGTTTACCACATGCGACACTGATGTTGCGGTGTTTGAAAAATAAGATCTAATGTCTGTTCTCAGTGTGTCACTAGTTTATAATTTCAGTTGACGACACTGGGTAAATGGGTAGAGGTACTTAACTGGGTAAAGGATACTTTACTTTGTAAGAAAGTTATATATGTAACGAAGCCGAGCTGAGTTAGGCAGCAGCACACGACGGTGTGACTATTTGTTAAAGAATGGGTGTGAGGAACTGTCCTATTCGGACGGACAAGATATGCCTGTACTGTTCGGACAAGATATTTTAGTTGACGCTGCCTTACGCAGACAGATACTGCCTTGTGCAGGCAGAACACTGTTAAATGCTGCACCCGCGCTGCTTTATTCAAGCAGACACGTGGCTGAAGTAGGCGCTTAAAAGAAACTGAGAATTGACACGAATCTGGTTGCAACTGAAGACCCTTTATTCTATGATACCCAGATTATATACGAATGACATAACCCAAACAACAATAATTAAACAAGATTAAACCATGAAAATTATGAAAATTGCATAATTTCGAGAAGCTTCAAATGTCACAATTAAATGCCACACACACACAAAATTACAACCTAAAAACTCAAAACTTCTGCTTAAAAATGTGTTAGAGTATGCCGCGAAAACATTTCACATTTCGAAATTATTATAAGTGCGAAATGTCACCAACAATAATGTTACAATTCCAGTTGACGACACCGGGTAAATGGGTAGAGGTATTTACTGAGTAAAGGATACTTTACTTTGTAAGAAAGTCTGTATATATACCTTAAACAATTTTCTTTTAAACCATGGGAAATTAATATTTCAAAGGTTCATACTGAATAACATATAACAACCGTATATCGATTAATTCATTGCGCGGGAAACGGCATAAATTTGTATAGTTTACGCTCTATACGTGACACGTACATAAAATGTCATGCTGCTGTAGTTATTTTCGTGTTGCCTGACTGTGAAAACCCGGAATGCTCTATGTCGTTTTTAAATAAGGCAATCGTTTATTTTTTGTTTTGTGAGCTCAATCAAAGTCTCAGAATGATAATATTGCGGCACTACAATCATGACAACGTAAAATCTATCAAAATCTTTATGGCAAGACCAGTATAGATACGAAAAAGTGGCTAGACATGAAGTGTAAGCGGTTTGTGTTCATTGTTTATGGTCTGGTATATTTTTGGGACAGACCTATATTTTTCGGGAATCTGTTGACATTCCCGAATAAAAAATTCTCAGAGGATAGCTAATAGTGTTGCAAACGTGTTTGTTGCTCAGAAATTTAGAAACGGCGAGGTTATGTGTTTTATTTGAGTAAATTTTTTATAACATAACAGCATAAATGTGAACAATGCCGGATAGCACTGATACGACCTGGACCGGCGCAGGCGACTTGGAGTAAACCGCTAACCGAGCTGCTATTTGACCGCTAAACTTGAATCGCCATTGAGCGGTGACATTTTGTTCTAGAATAATTTATTTCCGATATTCCCAGTATTAAATAATTACATTTGACATGTTATTATTGATCTGCTGTTGAATGGTTGTAAAAACTATGTATCGCAGCGGTCGGGTCGCCAAGTACGATGCCAATGAAATTGATCATGAAATTATGGACATTGTTAACAGAGGTATAAACTGTATTAAATAGTTATCAAGAATTTTTAATGTACAAAGTTTAAATTGCGCATAACTGTTCGCCGTAGTGCGACATTAGGACCTTAGTCTGAGGCTATATTTACTGAAACAAAAAGATACATGTCGTTAACTGCTATATTGCAGGCAATTAATAATCATCCTTGCTCAGGGATGTCTGGAGACATACAGTAACGGCGAAATATATAAGTGCAAAACAATCGATGAATGTTCATTAAACGGAATTCTAATCGACTTTAATTGTGACGCAGCTAAATAAAATTCAAGCGTGTATAAAATTTCTTCTGATTGAGATTTAAGTTCTATTATTATTTCGTGCCATGACTACCGTTTAGTACACCGGTTTAATCAAATATCTCACGAAGAACTTTCGAAATAAGTTTTATGGGACCCTTCAGGTGGTTTTAACCAGTTTATTTAACAACTGCGGTTTACTGAGTAGCGGCAAGTTGGGTAGAAACCTTGCCCAAATGCAATCCCTGTTTCGCTATTGGCTGGAAATTTTGCCGCAGTAAGGGGTCGATTGATTTGTAAACAGGTGTCACATGATGTTGCGAGATGCATAAACGTGGAAATTGGTCTTAAAAATTAGGAAAAATAAATTCAATGTATAATTAAAAATGCCAAATTGTAAACAATTAACCTCGTAAAGACTGCAGAACACTAATGAGGTTAAAATAACTACTCAACGAATATTTTTCGTAATTTAATCGATTTTTAACTTCAAAAAAGGTGTTTCTTTTTCTCTTTCTCAAAAAATCTTGTAAAATTGTTATTTCAACTGAGGGGTCTTTCTGTGGGGAAACATTTTATCAGGGTACGAAATGCTGGCACCCATTTTGACCCAGGAATATTGAAACTGTCAAAGGCACGCACACCCATTTTTATGAAGTCAAAGTTATGAACTCCCCCTTTAAACGTTACTGACTCATTACCAACCCCGAATTTTGTCTACGATAAAAAATGCAGTGATGACGATGAAAATGTGGTATTAACAAGCAATTTTGAGGTCAAATTAATAAAAGCATGAGCGAATTGACTGCTTTCAATCGATTTTCACTGATATACAGTCGCGCCCGAAATAGCAATCGATCGAAATTTCATTTAATCGTAAATAAAATGTAATAAATGTGAAATTTATTTTATTTATTGAGCTAACATCGGTCGAAATGTATCAAATTTCGTTTATATAATTGAGATTGGTCGAAATCTGGATCGATTTTTGTCGATTATTTTGCACTTATTGCTGACCGTGATTGTAAAAGACCGTTTTTCGATAAACTAAAATTTTAAAAAAAATTTTCCGCGGCTCCATTTCT
The DNA here is from genome assembly GCA_030248225.1 of Trileptium ribeirensis. Classification (NCBI taxonomy): domain Eukaryota; kingdom Metazoa; phylum Nematoda; class Enoplea; order Enoplida; family Thoracostomopsidae; genus Trileptium; species Trileptium ribeirensis. The sequence continues at coordinate 64,016 of JASANE010025107.1, read as the reverse complement.
GCGTCCATATTTCCAGTAAGGAACCCTGGAACAACAAAACGTGACTTACTAAAATCTCGCAGATTCTTATGTTGGTAACTCTCTGCTCGCCCCAACCACAACTATTTAACAACTTTTCCAGTACGCCTGCATCCGTACGGAAAATTCATGTAACATCTGGGCAGAGTCAAACGGTTTAGATAGATTTTTTAAATGATCATGGAGACATTGTCACAATCTACTAACGCAGCCGTTGGTAGATTAGAAAGACAGTTGTCGACTTGAATCGCACATTAGAACGTTTTCTAAGCGGCTATTTTATAAAGTTCGGTCGAAACATAACCTGTGGATATTTGCAACAAAATTTTAGGTTTACAAAATATTGCAGGCATACGTAATATTTCATGATATTTACCAATTTCAAAACCATACTTGCTCGAAAAACCTATATCGCTGCTTCCTAACTTTTTTGTTTGTGGGTATTCAGTCATTGTTACAGTCTGGTCAAAAAGCTGTGCTAGTTATATGGAACATTCATACAAGCCGACGTATTGATGATTGCGTTTCTGACCGTAAAATGTACATTTCATAATGCTGTTTTCAATATAGAATGTTGTTCGAAAGGGTTGACTGATAACTTGGATTTAAGACCAACACAGATTTATCAGGACCCTTTTAGCACGTTTATTTTTGATATAGCAGTATTCAACATGACAGAGCTAGTCTTGAATTTCGTTCATCTCGGCAATTAAAACACATAGCACACCGTTTACTTAGTCAAACATAGCGCACCGTTTACTTAGCCAAACATAGCACGGTTGTTTTTCTATTGAGAAGTTACTAATCTGTGAGAACACCAGCTAAGGTTAAATTGGCTAGGTGATCTAAGAATCTATTCAATAATTATAGGCAGTATACGCTTGAATTCTGAATGTAGTGAATGAAACGAGCAAAGCGAAGAATTCTTACTAACCAGAACCGTGGCGCAAGTGGACAGTGTCCGTTAATAGGGGTATTAGGATTATACGCATGGGCTTGGCGGATTGATTCGCGTGATAACTCACTTGCAAGCTCGAAATGTCTATTTGTGCCGTTAGATTCGTTTTCGAGCGTAAATTTGATGGAATCGTGTTGTTGGTTTAGATATTGTAGAAACAGTTGTGTCTGTTGCACGCTATCAAACGCCGTAAATGTGTCATCCACATATCGTCTATAGAACTTGGGTTTATAAGCTCTTGGGCAATTTTGGAGCCATTTGATTTCAGACTTGCACATAAAAAATTGGCAAGTGTTGGTCCCAAGGGGGATCCCATCGCAACTCCTTCTGTCTGCTGATAGATAGTGTTGTTAAACAAAAACTGAATGTTTTTGACACAAATATTTATGGTGTTGATAAGCTCACCGTATGGTAATGGCGACACGATTTTTTGATTATCGGCAGAATCTTTTATAAATTTCATCTTCTCTATTCCACCACTCTGCTAATAATAATATCGACCTAACAGGCGCTCTTATAGCATCGACACCCGTTCGGGCTACAGCTCCCGGGGCAAATAAACTAAAATCACTAAACCTGAGGGCACAAACGGTGAACCACGGGTTAAAGTTCCTAAACGTGAACCAAATTCGATTGCTGCAGAAGCTAATATCGACGACAATTTTGACAACGAAGAACCGCAAACACCGAACATTAACATGTAATGTAATTTTTACACTTTGGACTGTTATAGTTACTAGCCGTTAGTACCGTGTCCGAATCGCCGTTTTAAGTGACACCCACGTTTTTTCATTGAGAAAAAAAGTGCAGTTTTTGTCTAATTCCACTCAAAGTTGTTCTTTGTTATTTTAATTCCCACATCCCTTCACAACGAAGTTTTACGCGTCAATTCCTAGCATCGTTAAATATGAACGAGTGAGTCGTCAAAGCTTTATTTGTGTTTTGGCATTTTAGCTTACATACTTTACTGTTAGTTACGGTTTTCGGTTTCAAATTTAAACAGTTTGAAGAGCTACATTAATACAGCACCTTATGGCTAATACGACCCATTCCTTAGCAATATCAGCAGTGAATCAGGTTATACGAGTTCAGTTTCCGAATGGTCTTATAACAGGACTGCGAAACAAATACGGTAACAATGTCGTTCAACTTTTTCGATCTAACAAAAAATCGTTCTTGAGCTACTCTAAATGATTGTCGCATAAACGCTTTCTACAAGAATGCATAGAACGCAAAATCACGCCGGACTTCATACGAATAAAAAATCAAGCTATAGTACGCAACATAATAAATTGGCCGAAATTTGCCCAAAAAGTCCTAAGTAGTGACATTTCTAAGCACACTAAGTCTAGTAACAGACAAATAACGCATTTCCAAGCAACTAGCTCCTCACTGAAAAATTCAATAAATTACATCGATTGGTACATCGTCTCCACATATATTCGATGGCTTTCAGTGAAAATAGCCAGTTCGGATCAGGCCAAACATCAGAAGAAACTGGACAAGTTTAAAGCCAGATCTGCCCAGTACGTAAATGCCAAATCCAACATCAACTGTGTGTTTAATTTTTCGCACTACTCACTTAGTGATACTGAACGGCTGACACTGGAAAAAGGTTTGGAATAGTAGTAGTAGTAATAAGATTAGTAAGATCAGGATCTATGCTTATGTAGAGTTTTTTCTGCAAAACCTGTGCAACAAAGTTGGCATCAGTGACCCTGATTGGACTTAATAACTTCCGTGGTATTATCGATACCACCATCAACAACTTTAGTAATGGCAAACCAATCTGCAATTTTTCGAAACAACAGCACGGGTCCATAAAAAAGCTATCATCTAATACGAATTACGTAATTACGTCTCCAGGCAAAGGTCGTGGCGTAGTAATTCTAAACAAAACGGGCTACTTAAGCAAAATGCTAGATATTTTAAGTGACCAGGCGCACTTTTGCATTTCAAAAAACCAAAATATCTTCCTTACAACGGTTAGATTAGAAGCTAACATTGGGAAACTATTGCAAAGATTTCTAAAGTCCAAATACAATAACCAATCTCAGTACCATAAGCTGTTGCCATCTGGCTCTCGACCACCGATTTTGTATGGCGCACCAAAAGTGCACAAAACAGGCACTCCGCTTAGACCAATACTTTCCTGTATCAACTCAGCGGTCCACAAACTAGCTCAGTTTCTGGTGCCCATATTGCAGCCGTTAACTACAAACTCATTTACAGTCCAAAATTCGTTTGAATTTTCACAGGAAATAGCTAACAGTAACTTAGCAAATAGCACCTTAGCCAGCTACGACGTCACGGCACTTTTTACAAATGTGCCTATAGACGAAACACTGCAATTTATAAAAGATTCTGTCGATAACAAAGAAATTGTGTCACCACTACCATCAGGTGAGCTTATCAACGCCATAAAAATCTGTGTCCAAAATATTCAGTTTTTGTTCAATAACACCATCTACCAACAGACAGAAGGAGTCGCGATGGGATCCCCCTTGGGACCAACACTTGCCAACATTTTTATGTGTAAGTCTGAAATCAAGTGGCTACAAAATTGCCAAAGAGCTTTTAAGCCCAAATTCTATCGGCGATACGTAGATGACACTTTTACGGCGTTTTATAACGCGCAACAGACACAACTATTTCTACAATACCTAAACCAACAGCACGATTCCATCAAATTTACGCTCGAAAACGAATGTAACAACTCCATTGCTTTTCTTGACATTAAAATTACCAAAAAACACAACAAAATTGAAACATCCACATACTGTAAATCAACATTTACAGGTCTTTTAACCAAATTTGATTCCTTCATTTACCCAAAACACAAATCTGGCCTCATCAAACGTCTACTCCACAGAGCATATGAGATCGGCTCTAATTATAATGTTATCCACAATGATTTCATGTTTCTTTCCAGCCTTTTTAGTAACAATAATTATCCACGTAAATCAATAAATAAATCAATCAATTCTTTTCTCAATAAAAAATTCGCCCATTTCGTTCCAACAAAGTCGACAAATGACAACTCAACTAATCTTCCGGACGAAACCACTGACCCCTCAAACAGCATCATCCTCCGGCTTCCATATTTTGGCGACTTTACCTGTAAGTTAAAAAAGGAAGTTAATAAGCTTTTAAAGCATAAGTTGACGAGCGTAAAATTTTATATGGTCTTTGATACCAATCGCAGAATCAAAAACAGCTTGACATTTAAGGACCAAGTACCAATAGGACTGAATTCCTTTGTTGTATACCGTTATAATTGTTCTGCTTGTGAAGCAGACTACGTCATCTCGCAACAAGGATTTCAGAGCATCTTGGCTTTACCGCCAGAACAGGCAAGAAGTTTAACAATAACCAATGCCAAAGCTCGGCAGTCTTCCTACCCACAGATATTTGTCATAGCACTAACAACAGTGATAATATTACGATCTTAGACCAAAGTCCTGGCACCAAATATCAGTCTGATAAGTTTCTTCGAATTTTGGAAAATATCCACATCAGATATGCCAAACCAAACCTTAACGACATAAGGGCCCTAAACCACTTATGTTATTTTCTAATTGAGCGTCACTGGTACTCGGCATAGTTTTTTTATCTTATATATATAATGCTTTGCAACGCGGTGCTCTTACAATGTAGGGTTATGGTCAAAACGGATTTTTAAACGGTCACATGAGACCCACGCGAAGATGGTAACATATCCACAACCACTCGAGATAGATGCTTTGGCCTCATTTTGTAGAGCATTTATCTTCCACGTAGCTGCGAATAGTGTGCTGCTATTGTTATTTACGCTGCAGGGTTGTGTCAAAATGGATTCGTGGGCCCCACAAAATACGCGAAAATGGTAATATAGCCTTATGGTTGTTTTTTATTTAATTCTGTAGAGTAATTTATCCTCTATGAACTTGCATATCGCGAGCACAATAATCGTGCATACCTTCTCAACTATTAAAGCAATATTGAAATCTGACACCATCTTGGCGATTGAACAAGCTGCTATGTAGTTATTAGTTATTATATATATATAGTTTGACTATAAATTACGTTCAAATTACGAACACATTATGGTTAGTTTTCTTAATTGAATATTTTGTAAACTTGGATTCGTCGTATTGTATGCTTTTAATTAACCATAAAGATATACAAACTTACAAAATTATTAAAAGAAATTGGCTAGTAATTACGGTAGAAGCATTTATTTTATTGTTTCATAATATTCGCTAAGTCGATGTTTTGTGTTGTATATACATTTTTTATAGCGAAGGTCGTTATGTTGCGATAGTGTGCAATTTCGATGACGTACGATGTACTCTGTAGCTAATTTAGGCCATGTACATTGACCTACAGTGGAAAGACAGTAAATATATAAATGCATATTGTTTGTTTAAGGCTTGAATGATGTCGTGCAATGCATTGATATTAATGGAAGACTTTGGCGCCACAAAGAAATATATCGGTTCGGATTGGAAGCATACATTATGTACAATACACTCGTGAAAAATTCGGCGACACCCGGGCAACAAATGATGGATTTGACGTACAGAAAATGTAATAACTATGTATATATTAAAACGAGCTTTGTTATCTCAAATATTGGTCCATTGTGCAAGAATTTTTTTGTATGTCTGGCACGCATGATTTGGATTCTTATTTGTGGTTCGCTAGTTTGACGGATGTTCGCCATTCCTTAGTCTCGCCCGCAATAGAATTTAATTGTGCACATTATTGTGCTTGCGCTGCTGTACTGATTTCTGACCCAAAGTCGTACAGTACTCTCAGGAGTTTAAGCCATGTGAATTTTGGACACACTGATTTCACCACATTTTAAGCGATGGTTTGGGGGCCAAATATTAGTTATTTCAATGTTTTTTGTTAAAGGCACTGTATTTTTAATCCCATCATTTGAAGCGGTTCTCTTCTAGCACTTTATTTAGCATTTCGAAAATATTTGGGGTTCCGACGGGTTTCTGGTAATTGTGGGACTCAGGAGGTCAGCATTAACCCCGAGTTCGATGGGAAGGAGGTGTAATGTGGCAAGTGTATATTACATTATTTTTGTATGTGTATCTTTTTATAAACAATGTCTGTGTAAGTATTGGTGCATCTTATGGCTAAGATGGGCAAAAATGTTAAAATTCGCTAAAAATTGCACCTTAAAGTACGTGGGACATAAAAATCTCTTGTGATAATTAAAAATTTCAGATACCAAACTTGCGGTGTGGGGAATGGGTGACGGCCAGCAGCGCTGATCGGCTGGATATCAGGTTTCAGCACCGCCGCCCCTCCTATAGCACTGCATAGGGTGACCGAATGGGTTTTATGTTGGCATACCAAATTCTAGCCATTACAGAAACCTGTAATGGCTTTAAACAAATATTTCCTCTACATGTAGGTTTGTGTGATTCTTGTGTAATGTCGCGATATTTGAAATGTCAGTACAGTGTTGCTTGTTTTAGCTATAACTAGTTTCTCCGGTAAGATAAAGACATGATTGAAAATGAATATAGTTTGTTTCACATATTTTTCAGCGCGCGGTTGCACTCGGGGTATGTGCCGACTGCGATCGTGCTTGGTAATGTTCAGCCTAAAGTTTAAATTGTGTTGGTTTTATTGCTTTAGGTTGTGACAGTCACATTAATATCGTTTCAGATTAAACTGATAAAAGCACTGCTTCAAACTAGAGAAGAGCGTGCGTCAGGAGCAGATGAAACTTCTGTAAATGCGGAAGATGATCAAGAACCTGCTGCCACGAATAAGCTTCCCACTGATGCCACGAACGGAAAGGAACAGCTAGAAGTAATGTACTTATCACGGCTAAAACTAAGTACATAATAATTGATTGAAATTTTATCGATTTCGATCATATACGATTTCAGCTCAATGAACTGAATTTCAAAATTTAAAATTTCAATTATTTTCGATTGAACGAAATTTCGTTCAAATGCGATTTTGGTCTATAGCATTTATTTTTGATTGCAACACTATAGGTTACATTGTAACTTTATCGCACATTATTCGTCAGAAATGACTTCCCCCTTTCGGTCGAATGAGCAGTGCTATAACGTAGTGCGAACGGTGAGTGATCGTCGAGTGAGCAGCAGTCATTTCTGGCTGGTAGAGTAGTTTCATTGATTTTTGTAGTATGTTATGATCACAGTGTTTTACACTAAGGTCCATTAATATGAGGGGATTTTGTAAACGAAATGTTGTTGTAACGTAGTTCGGACTATTGGCAATCTCTTATTCTTCATTTTCCGAACTTGTATTTTACATTCCTTTTGACCTCATATTGCTAACATTTTGGAGTAGTATTACCTGGGCATATGTATATGATTTGAAGTGAGAAACTCTGTATTTCAAACGCCGATAATAATCTACAATAAAAGAATGCACAACGAGCGGTTGATCTGCGTAATTTACTTTCGAAAATTGGAAAAAGTTAACAAAACAATGTCTTATAGAAATATTTAGCGTCTGGTACTACACCGGTTTTATTGTTTGGAGTCATTAATGTTTTTTGGTTTAAATTCCTTGTGTAATATTTTGGTATCCAGTTTGTGCCAAATGGTGGTATTTGGACTATTATTACCCTGTGTATTTGCGGTCATTGGAATTATTTAAGGAATTAATTGACGTGTTTGAGAGCTCGGATAAAGTGATCAACCGCGATTTGGAAAAGTCGCTCGGCGACACACTGGATCAGCTATTGCCCGAGTTAGAAAAAGCAGATATTGAAGCACAAAAGAAATTGTTTGTCGAATGGGCGAATCAAAGGGAACAACTTGTTAATGATCAAGTAAGTTAACTTTTACATCGCGCGGGCAACTGCCCTAAATATAATGAAAGCCGTAAATAGTTTGTGCTGAACTAAAAAATCTTCTCTTATATGTAGTTTTAATAATTATCCATCACATTTTTACATTGTGATGATTTATTAGTGCTTGCCGTTTTTGTGGTGAAAATTATTTATTGGAAGCACGCGAGCTGTAATATAAAGGTTTATTGCACCAATGTTTAGCCATAAAGAATGGGCAAAACTAGTGACATCTAACGTTCGACAGAGGTTAGATGTATGATGGGAGGGTTAGTGTGCGTTCACACGATGAAACAAACTTCTAGCTCTAAAATTAAAAGCATTTTGTATTTTTGGTTAATTTGAAAGTGTGAAAGCTGTTAAAAAACTTAACATAGAAAAACGCACCTGTAAAAATCGTTTCAGTTACATACTTTATTAGCATGAGTGTTTTGGGCATGTTTACATAGCTTGATTTTCTCATAAGCGTATATGGGGTATTGTGTTCGAGGGGATTCATCTACCAAAAATTAGGTAACTTAAGATCAGTGCTTCTCGGTAGGAAAACTGACCCCGTTTTGTATCCCCAAACTTTAGGTAGAATCTGCACCAATGGAATTTCTAGTCGACAACTGCATAATATACAGTACAATCAGAATTAAGTGCTTATAAAATCGAACTTAGACGAAATCGAACGAAAACGCAGTCGATCGATCTTCGTTTAAACGAAATTCGTTAAATTAAACGCGAACTATCATGTTTATTTTATTAAATTTTTATTTTTTGACGTAATCGAAATTCTTTAAATTAATCGAATTTCCTTTAAACGAAAACGATCGAATTCGAACAAAGCTTCGATCAATTTTTGACATTTAATTCTGATTGTAACTGTAAGTTGTCTCAGATATAAATAAAACTTTACTTTGGCGCTTTATAACATCTAAACCATAAATTATAAAGGCGCAAAATTTCTATTGTAAATTATACCAACATAAACTTAGAAAATTAACAAAGTACCTTGGCATTACGGAAACGCTGGGTCGTCCAATCTCGACTATTTCAAAACACATATACTACTAGATTGTCTTCTCGCCAAGGCCGTAAATTCTGAGTGGTTAATATGTGATTTAGACACAGTTACATTGAGCGTCAGAGTATAAAATGAGCTATGTATTGATCTATAAAATGAGACCAAATACAGCTATATGTAGCTCTACCGGTTGCGGATATTACTATTTTTGTGTGTTTTGGGTCCGCCCACAGAAAAACCTGTTTTGACCCATCCCTGCAGCGTAAATAATGATAATAGCAGTACACCATTTACAACTATCTAGAGAATGACTTGGATTACAAAATGACACCAAAAATATTCATATAACTTGATCGGGTGCGGAGATATTCCATTTACTTGTATTTTTGGTTAAGAGCAAGAGTACATTTTTTGTTGCGCGGGCTTTAAAGACGAATAATGGCGCTATGAGCGAATCGCTTCAGACGAAATTGTTGGATTTTGAGTACAACAGTCTTATTGCTTATTCAAGAATAATGCGTCCATCTACTCGAAAATTATGGTTACATACGACATGTACGTAGCTGTGTCACATACGACATGTTGTATGTAACCCGTGTTACACACGACATGTCGTATGTAATCAATGTTACATACGACATGTCGTATGTAACACTGGTACATAAGTACCTCTAAATGAACCTAATACTACCAGTATATTTGAAGTTATAGAGATATGTACGATCGCTTTGGCGTCAATGATTCCTTTTTCAAACACGTTTGATAGTGGTGCCTCCTCCAGTTTGATTGTGGTGCCCCCTCCAGTTTGATGTTGTCCAATTCCAATTTGATACTGGTTCCCCCTCTAGTTTGACATCGGTGCCCTGCTCAAGTTTGATATCGTTGCACCCTCCAGTTTCATATTGGTGGCCTTCCAGTTTGATATAATTGCCCCCTCCATTTTGATATTAGTTCAGTTTTTTTTATATTGGCTCCCCTCCAGTCTGATATTGATATTATTGAATTAAACATTATTTCTGTGCAATAATAAGTAGCCGTTGACTTAAGTCGTAGGGTTACGTATCATTGTAATGTATGCATTTTGCACCATCATTATAGGTGCGCTGGAATGCAGTTAAAATTTATCGCGAATATATTTTGCATCACATTATACGAAGCAATCGTTCGCTCCAATTTCTACTTAACACTATATAATCTTACCACCAAACATTAAATTTTAATATCAATATAAACAAATTGTTGCAATACAAAACACGCGATATTATCCGCTGTTAATGAAGGTATTTAAATCTGATTTGCAATTAAAATATAGATTGCGGTACAAAAATTCGTGTAAGTAGTGTTTGTGAGAAGAATGTATATAATTTCGTACCTCAAATTTCGTCTCCAAATTTATCCAAGTTATCCAACATAGCTTTTTTATTGAAAGAGTCATTTGGATTTGGTTACATTTGCAATGGGATATTTACAATATAGATTAAGTGAGGCAACAATAGTGCCAACTTATAAATTACAACAGCAAATATTGCACTGTTTTGACACGTATAGTTGTTAGTCTCGGTTTCGCTTAAAAAGCGCTTATGTATGATGGCAGATATATATATATACGGCCTGATGTAACGTAAACTGTTAAAGTAAGGTAAATCCATGTACTCGTTATCGAGCTCGCTCCTGGATAAAGGTGTAGACGGAGGTAGCCTTTTGCATATGTATAGAACAAAATTTATTGTTAAAATTTGCTAATCAGTGCTAAAATTCTCGTGAGTCTTGGGGACGACGGGGGACGAATATGGCTGAGGAGGGTGTGACTCTTAGAGAGGAAACTTTTACCCCTATAACATCATTTATTTATTTCGACATGGAAGTGTAAACAAAAGAAAGATAAATTATGATACATATCCGATTTATATTTGACAAACGTCGGAATCAGCACACGTGTAGATAAAATCAGGGGAAATCTCTGCTCATGTAAATAAAACTGTCATTGCGTAAATTTCGCACAAATTGACGCTTACACTATTTTAATATAGAAATATTCACTTTAGCCTTGACGCCGCTGCATATTGACAATGCATCTGATATTGACATCTCTATAACTTTTTCGCTAAGAGAAAGGCGCGAATTAGCCATATAGTTTGCAGCATCTAATACGCGAGTAAAGTTAACCTGCGCCCATTGACTCTCCTATTTTGTAATAGCCAATAGCGAACCGCAAACCTTTGTTAGGAAACAAATGCGGAAATTTCATCGGGTTTTCGATAACAGAAAATTGGCAAAATCAGAAACAAGTATCAAAAATTACACCTTGTGTTCGAACAGAATTTTGACGATTTTGCATTTGCAATGAAAACTGTTACCTAATGCTGATCAGTTTTTGATTTGTATTTGCAGTGTTCGTGAACAAATTTAACGTAATACTAACGTCATAAATCAAGGGTCTGGCTACTGTTTGCGAACAAATCCAGCGAAGCCAAATCCGGTACATTTTCATTCGTAAAAAATTCATTCGGTAATTTTCGCGAACACAAATTTGCAGGATCACTATCACAGAGCTGTGTGTCAGCGAACATTTTTGGGCGGATTACGGTTTACCAAAAAACGTTCGGTAACAGTTTTTTAACCGAAATAACAAAATAGGATTATTGATGGGCGTAGGGTAAGTTTACTGTCGCATAAGTATAATGTTTCCCTAAAACAAAAAAAATCATAAAATTATCTCAAGTGGCTGTTGAGTTATGACAGTTCAAACAGTTTTGCTTTCTTCTGGGACATCCTATATATTATGTAGTGCTATTTAACGAGTTTAGCTTCGCTTAAATATTGCCATTCAACATTATTTACTTCGAAATAATAAACAGAATATTGTCGTATTTTGATTACGGTACTCGTCCAAAATGATTATCGTGTTTCTAACGAGCGAATATGGATTGAAAAAGTTGTTTATTTGCAAAAAACTTTCGAATGGAATACAAACAACTCTTACACAAATTTCAAAAACAATGTCATTTTATGAGAGATCGAACAAGGAGATAATTTATACGTTATTATTCCTTGGGGTCAGGTTAGGAGCGAGTAACAAGCAGCAGTTAATAATTTACGAGGAGTACTGTTTAATTTAACCGAGAAATTTTTTGCAAATGACCTATAAAAGATTTTCGAACGCACTGCGCTCACTTCTGACATGTTTTGTACTAATTTTTATTATAAGGAGCTAATAAATATTGCTGCTGTATTTTAGGTGGAGCTATTTGTTAAACAGCGCCGGCTTGAAGAACTGCGTAAGGAAAGACAGGAACTTGCAGATCGCGAACTGCTTCTATGGTTTTTCGAGCGACGTGACGAGCTAGAAAAACAGATCGATCCACGACTGAAGCAAATCGAAGAAGAACGAGCTCGAGCAATGGAATCCGGGGAACTTCCACCGGACGACGAATATATGATTCCAGAACTGAAAAAGGAAACGCAGCAGGTTGATCCCGTGTACAGTTGGCTGAACAAATAATAATGTAGCGGATTATGACGTCTTAATTCCCGTCGCCCGTGCAATTGGCTTGGCAAAACCGTTAACGTTCCGTGAATAGTTGCCAAGGCTCCTGTATTTCAGTTAATAACATCACGATCTTGTGGTCATTTCGTTTTCTACTGTGATTGCTAAAACTGGAAAGCCATTTTGTCGATGAAGCTTGAAGTGGAATATGTATAAAGAGCGGTGTTTGTTGTAGCTCAGTCAGTATCAGATGCTGGAAATGAGACATGGAATATTGTTTATCAAAACCAAGTATGCACAATATAGCGTAACGCCTGAATTAAAAGTTGTCATCAGGTTACGGTGTGCTTTTTATTTTTTGTTTTGAAAACTTTTGCTCAATCATAGCCACACCAAAGAATTAAATGTACATGTAAAATACGTACAGTACCAAATTAACATTTGGTATGTACTGTCATGACCAAAAATAAGTGCAATATGATCGAAGTCGACAAATTTTGATTGAACGAAATTCCGGTCGATTGCCATTTCGAAATTTTAATTTCAACTTCGTTTAACTTTGGGCGTTGACTGTACTAAGCTGAGTAACTCTAACTAACAGACTAAGCCGCCGAAGTCTTCTACACGAATGTGATAGTTTGTACACTTGGGAATGCCTGAATTTTTTGCATTTGAAATTTATATTCTTGTCTCTCGCAGTATATAATGTTCTTCCTATCGGTATTCCACGATATTTCTGTATAGTGGCTCCTGTTGCATCAACGCTAACGTTGTAACGGACGTAAGAGCAAAATATGCTGCAAGCGCGGATTATGGTGTATTATCAGTTGGTTGAAGTTTGCTTTATGAAAGAGCTTTCCATGTCCAGAAGCATGTTTCTTCTCTGTCCGTGCGGCGCCATTTTTATCAGATGTTAAAATCGATGTAGTTCATCATTTCTGCCGCAAGTCTATAGTGCCGGTGTTTACCGTTGATACGACAGGCGGGAATTTTACTGTATATTCAAAATTTCCAGGGTCAAACTGACGATTTCGAGTATCTGCGTTTTGTTAATATTGTTGGTTCGAAGTCCAGTCTTAATATTGTACTAAAACTGCACAGTATATTTCTGCTTTTCAGGGCTCGAATAATATACCACCATCACTACTCGTACAGTTTTTAGAGTTTATTTAAGTATTCAAATCATTATTCTATTCATTTGTTTGTGTATATTAGAGTTCGTTATAAAAGAACGTTTTGTGGATACTTGAGTTCAATAATTATTATTACATAAATGGCGGCGTGGCCGAGTGGTTAGAGCGGCTGCTTCATAATCGTGAAGTAGGGAGTTCGAATCCAGTTGTCGCGCCAATCTCCTTGGGCAAGGGACGATAAGATGATGGGTGGTGTAATGGGCAATCATCACGGCCAGTCTCCACACAATGCTTCAGCATAACAACCCGGATTGTCACCTAGTGCCAATTGCATTTTTATCTTATCTATTATTACATCAGTTTCGCATAACTATTTTTTACAGAGCGGCCTATATTGTAGAAACGGCGCGAGCGGACTTTCCACAAATAGCTTTGCTAGCAGCAAACATTTCGTTTTATCCGTCTGTGGAGATCATAATTCAACATTGGATGGATGGATCCATATTTTCTTTATTTGATTACAAATTCAGTCTATTTGTGTTCTTTCATTACACGATAAACTCACCAACGACCTCTTCCGGGTCAAAGTGCGCCCCAACTGGGTTAAGAGTCACATTTATTGCATTTTAGCCACCTGCGTATGTCTTTCGGGTCCTATAGATATCTCGCGATAGAGCCTTCAGCAGCGACAAAATTCTCTCATCGAGAGCTACACTGCAGTTATATATATTTTCTTGTTAGAGCTGCCTTTTTGGAGCTCTAAGCCAAAGTTTAAAAAATACCCAAAGTGAAAGTTTCAAAAAATTTTTCCAAAGAGTTTTTGCGGAGAACTGTGGAAATTATTTAACTCGTTCAACAAGTTGGGTTCATTGCTTTAACACCGCATTAGCTGTGTTAACACTGCGAGACGGGGCCGCAGCAAAATTTGGTAAATTGTTGGCACTAAAAGTAGTAAAATTTTGCCACTTTTACAATATAGAATGGATATAGGTCGATCGAACGTATTTATAGGTTTTCGGGGTTGCTAAATACGATAAAAGATTGTATTTACATGGTATATATACATGGTAAAAATGATTCTTAAAATTATAATTTTTCGTAACATTTGTGATTTATAAATTTCAAAAGTTTTTGTCTTTTGTGGTCATTGGAAGTAGAAATTTTCGATTCTGATGTAATATATTTCAAACTTATGACTGAAATGACTTAAGCGTTGTTATTGAAATATTGCCGGTGTATAATACAGCGTTCACAGAGAGTTGGGTGCAGTCACAATGATGAAAAGTTCTCAATGTATATACCAAAACTCTACAGAAAAGTTATAATTCCGTCAGTACGTTTTTGCGTCAAGCATCCGTCGAATTTGTGTGATTGTCGTATGTATATACTCAGCAAGCAAGAACAAGAACGTCTTTCAGTCGGAAAGAAAAGATCAAAATTGTCTAAATTAGCAAATTAAATGAATCAACATAGGCCATCGCGGTTGAACTGGTCGCTACGATTACCTTCGCTCCGCCCAGCAGTACAGCACTCTCTAGGAATGACCGATGCTCGCTCGCTACTCGAAACCTTTTATAAAACTGCTCGTTCGCTCGAAAGGCGACAGTCATTTTTGTTAAGGACGGTATGTAAAGCGATCAGTTTTATCTATAATCGTTTCTATTTGATTTCTGCAAGTACCAGCACCCATGTTTAGTAAATTTTCAGAGTAGGCACTGCAACATTGTATTTTTTATCAAAAATATTTGGATCGGAGCTGTACAGGTGAAGCGGTCGCATGTTAGTCGAATGATCCGCCGGGTGCTTGCTGGCCTAATAGAGTCTCATTGTACATCGCTATTAATAGAACTGCACAGATAATTTGGACAGTTGCTTTGTGAAGAAACGTATCAGTAGTTCCTAGATTGTTTTCGCTTTTACCACTATTGAAGTGTCATTTTTGATAAATCCCGTTTGTTACTGTGAAGAAGTTGAATTGCTACCAGACGTTTCAAGCTACTCATGGTCAAGGTTACGTATAACCACTGATATCACCCGGTTTTGATTCAACTGATCTTGTTACCGACCCACGTCCAAAATGTGACGGATGGGCGCGGCCCCTTTCTGGAACGCAAAGGAGGTGTTTTACATACTTAACCCTTTAACTCCTACTGTTGTCCGACAACAACAAATTACGTTTGAAATCGTACAAAACTAAATCCGGCAAATACTCCACGGTTATACGCAAGTTATTGTTCGTTCACTTTGCGAGGAGCCTTAAGGATCTGTACGATTGCTCAATGATTAGTAGACTTTCACCGAGGCGTTCGGAATTCGGTACCTTGGGCGACCAATTATTGTTCATCGATACTCGAAATGTAAATTAATTTAGGAAGTAAAGGGTTAATCAAAATTTAGTACGCCACGTGTTTAACACCCTTTAACTCATACTGCTGAACGTAACAAATTATGTTTGAATGCGCTGTATATACTAAATAAATTCTGTGGATACTGCGCGAGTTGTTCGCTTTGCCAGTGACTCCGTCACAGCGAAACACATGATCTGCTTTGGCGTTCCACTTCTATGCTGCCCAAACTGGAAGCTTACAGAAGACTTACCGATATTGTGGAACTGTTTGGAATCTCGTGGTTTTGCGACAATGTCTACACCAAAAAACTTCTGGGTTTTCTAGCGAATACTGCTAACAAGGCCTATTAGACATAGCTTATTAAATGAAGTTTTTCGAACAGCTACCAATAAAGAGGGCAACCTAGTCGTTTCAATATCAGTATCCACTGGCGGAATACGCGTAACAAAGAATCGCCCGTTAATTTAAATAACATAAATATTAAACTTTATGGAAAAATTGGGGTAAATGGTGACAACATGTGATGAAATATTGACAAAGGAAGTAAAAAAATTTTGTAGCTACGGAGCCATTTACCACCTTCTAATCCAATAATAACTACAATATTTGTAGGAATAATTGAACTTTGATTGATACCGTAGTAATCATACTTTTCATTATGGACATACTTAGCAGTATATGGTCATGTGATGGTTTTTGTTCATGTCGCTTGCTATCACGAGATTTTAAAGAGTAGCCACACTCTCTCCGTTTCCCCTCGCTTTGCTAGTTACTAGTTGTAGTTGTAATATCGATATGGCATTTCGACTTTGCAGTCGGCTTTGAGTATAAAACGTCTCCATAGATATTATTTTGGGAAAATAAGGTAACGGGTTACCTTAAATTTTCCGCAGGTTGCCATTTACATTATTGATGCGATTATAATAATTATAGAGTTGAAAATATATTGTTACTTGTTCCATTTAGTAAATTTTATAAGCGTGTTTAGTTTATATTAGAGTTTAAAATCTTATTTATAAAGAACTGTTACACTAGGTGTTAAGATTTTGTTTGTCGTGGTAGAGCATTTGAGTCAGTTTATTATAATATATGATTAGTAGCAGGTTTGTGGAACGGCGGACGCAGACATGTATGTATATATTCTGAATATACATTGTAACGCCATGGTCATAAACTGGTACTAATTTGCCTATGTGGCTTTTGCCACAGGAAATTTTCGATAATTTTATTATTTCGTTTCAATATTGTCATGTTTTTTATATGAAAATTCCGATTTTAACTACAACTAAGTTATGATAAACTGGTAACCCACAACAAGAGATTGTTGTACCACTTGGCTCAATATAATTGTGGGACTATGTCGACCTCAACAACGATAGCCAACCACATCTGTGGTGATAGTTCCTATTGCTGAACCTATCATCAATGGTAGTGCGAGCTTATATCATTTAAATCTGAACCATATATTCATCGTATTGGTACATGACTTGAGTGTGTATGTTATGAGATTTGGATTTACCCTAAGTAATAGCAAGCATTAAGCAGTTCCTATGCTGCTACGTAATTTCGGAGTACAGTAAGCAACTACTAAAGCAATTATTTTTCAGTGGTTGGAAAACTAGAAAGACACATGGGCTAAAATATCAAGGATGATCTAAGTCGTGTTTCCAGAGCTAACGGTTTTTTTGCTCTACCCATGAAATTCATGCTTTTATTCCAAAGCGATGATGATTACAGTCCAATGCGTCACCAATATCAAAGTGACGTTTGTACGCCGATATTTTATTTTTGGCCCATGACTGTTTGACAGCACACTGATATTAAGATTATTTTTGGCTCTAATACTTCAGATCCAGTCTCAATGCTATTTATAGCGAAAGGTGCCCGCTGTTGGGTATCGACACCCGGGCAAACCACTATGTGCATATTTTTAAAACAGGTGTGACAAGGTGAAACAAGACAACTCGTGCCTATTTTCCACTCTAGTTTATCGGTACTCGGCACGTGTGTACATAGCGCGATAAGTCGACCTCAACTAACGGCCCCGGATTCTTGGTACTGACGTTAGCTGGTATGGTTACTGCCACTAGCTGGTACCTAGCCGACTTTCGCGTAGGCTGCGGGCGGTCGGCAAATGGTTTTATTTCACACGCCACTATTTTCCCCGCTCGCACACCGGGTATTTCCCATTTTCGAACTGTTTTTCTGTTCTAATCAGCTCAGTTGGTCCTATTTTCTATAATCAGTGAACACAAGTCATCATACAGTCGATGGACGAACATTTCATAACTGAATGAATTGTTCCCCATACGCACTATAGATCGATGATCTCAAATTCCAGCAGTTTGAATCTCAACAAAATAAACATCGACTCTACAGTTTTTTATATAGTGAAACGATAATGCCCCGATTTTGTGTGGTCAACGATTTAGCGCAGCACAGTAATAAAATAATTAACAACCCGTTATTCAGCCATCAGGTTGCTTTACACCACGAAAAATTTTCGAGATGAATAGAAAAATAAAAGCGGGTGTGTGATCAGTAAAGTGTGATGCGTTGCGACATATAACACACGACCCCGGATTTAAACAAGGAAGTTCGCACACTGATACCCTGATGTAAACAGAAAAAACTACAGGTCACAAAATTAGTAGCTACTTGACTCGGCTAAACACTACTATCAGTTGAGCGAGCTGCACACTTAAACAGCCCCGTTGTGGGCTAGCTATTTGCGGCATTTGGCGATAATTAAGCTAATTAAACTACATATCACAGCAACCGTTCTTTGTTGTAGGCTAAATTCTCCGAACATTTAAAAAATGTGATAACACGACATTAAAAAAGGTGATTGAAGATCTTGCTATGTCGCTTATTCTATTGATGTGAATTGATAAACGATGCATTTATATGCCAAAGTCGAGCATATGTACGTGCACAAATATTAATGAGCCGAACCATAGGCACATAGATGAAGATATAATCGGCTTTAGGTTGAACATTTAACCACGAAATTGTAGAAACCAAACGGTCCCCGCGAAGCATGCAGTATGGTATGGTCTTTCTTTCATAAGTGCGTTTCATCACCGCAGAGGTTACATAAAACTCTGTCAATTTGAGCTAAAGCAGTTAAAACTGCAAATAATTAGCTACGAATTTGGTCACGTAGACGCTCAAATATCAAATGGAACAGTTTAGCCCGACGATAAACCGTTAGAGTAAAAATGTATAATGATGACTAACAATTTAAAGTTAACATGAAAATCGATTTAGCTTGCTAGAAATGTCTCGAGCGAGCTAAGATATTAATTATACTCTAGAACGTTTATTTATATTCTAACTCTCAGAAGTACAGAAGAAATCTATAATTCTGTTCTCAATATTCTTATCCCGCAATTCAATCAGAACTGTGATACTCTTGTAAGCCTAAGATATTACTAAGCTTTTGCCGTGGGTAGACGAGGCGCAACCAATACCAACCGTCCTTTCTACCTCAAGCTCTTATTTTTAACCAAATAAACATAACGCTTTTCGTGCTTTATTTCTGAAAGCCTGAGTGTAAACAGTATTACAATGAATTGATATTAATTGAACCTATCATATACTCATGTATTCATGCATTTTTTGCGCTATACAGTGCTTTGTTATGAGGACTGAAATTATATATTTACGTTTTATCTGTAAATCCTTCGTCGTAAAGGTGTATATATAGCCGGTGTCGTCTCTGGTTTAACCGTAAGATTGAGAAGGATTGTAGGTTGTTTTGTCAGCATATCCAGCTGAATCCTGGATATCTTTTATGGCTTAGCTTAAGTCTAGGTTTTAAGACCATCTATTTTCAAATTGCTATAGTTGCTGTTGTATACTGATGGGACACCCTGCATTATCTATTTTGTCACAAATTGCATACAACCCAAAATTTCCTTTACCCCCTGCACAAAGAATTGACGCTACAAGCTTATTCCGAAATTGTACATCTTTATCATGAAAACTTATCTTATCGCTAGTAACCGGTACATTTCTAACATTTAACCTTTCTCTTTCTACTTCTGAATTCTTATCATATGGCCGCATACCTCAGTCTGGGCCAGGAACTTAATTATTGTCTGTTGTGGTTCTTCACGCTATTTCCCGTCGCGATAATGTACACGAATACGCATTACTGTACTGTAAGTCGGAGGATGCAATTTCTGTAGGGTGGACACCATCGCAACCTACAAACCTTATTTACAGATTTGAATACCTACGTTAGACGTCGTTAATACGTAAATTTGAGTATATATTAGATACTGCGGCTTACGAGAGCTGCGAAAGTTAGTGTCGGGTGGCTACTTACAGCACTCGGCACAAATGACCCCTGCTCGCTTGCGCGTAAAGCGACAGCCAGTGTAGTGTGTGTTACACATACCCACAGGATACTTTTCAATTTTTTGATATATATGACTGTGCTCTCCATTCGCTGAAAATTTTGCTAGGTGCATGCACCAGGGGGCCCCACTGGTTCCGAAACGGGGGGCGCCCGATTTTGCCAGGGGGCCTTTTGCCAAGAGAAAAACGGTAAAAATCCTTTGATGGAGAGAAAAAGCGATTTTGAAGCAAATTTTGACAAAATTTGAGAAATTTTTGGTTTCAGAACGCAATTTTAGCACAAATTTTGATAAATTTTTTTGTACTTTGGATCGATTGGAAATAAAAAATTTTCCAAGAGGCGATGAACCGGGGGATTCCAAAATTTTGCCAGGGGGCACCTGTTCTGAAACGTGGGGCACCGAAAAATGCCAGGCGGCCCACCCCCCCCCCCAATTTGGAGAGCCCAGTATAAAACAAAAGTGATCAAAATGAGGTGCAGTAATTTGGTATGTCGACGTCGCGTTTCTAACATTTTGTATTGAATAGTATGGGTATTGCCTCGTGTTGTTTTATCTTTATTTAAATTTCTATTTTGAGATGAGAGGTAATAAAGTAGTAAACAAAGCCAAACCACTGTAAAATTGCTAGTCTATCTAAAAAAGCTGCCGCAGCGACTGCTGTTTTCTCATGGGATGATCCGCAACAAGCATTTGGTGAGATGACTGCATCGGCAGAGATTGATCCGGAACTTGATACGCGGGCTCGGCGAGGTAAGTTTGCTACTGTTATAACGAGTACCTTGTCTTATCGCCAAGATGGTGAATTCTGTGTGTTGAATATGTAATTTAGAGAGACGTGTACGTACAGCTATATTGGGTATCAAACTACAAAATGAGCCACCGAATATAAGTTATTGTATTGATGTGCTCGCAATGTGCAAGTATATAGAGGATAAATTAATCAGCAAACTGAGACCAAAAACACCTATATAGATCTAGCAGTTGCGGACGTCTTGCTATTTTCGTATATTTTAGGTTCCACGGGCTCATTGAAAACCCTGTTTTGACCCAAGCCTTGTATATAGAGGCTTGTTTATTGTACAAAATAAGTCCAAATTGACTTAGGCATCTACACCTGTTATCGAGTGACAATAAGTAAGATTAGCTTTCGGTCACTTCGGAAAACGAGCCGAGCCCTCCTTGGCCCACTTTTTACGGGGGAACATGTTAGATTCGATCTTTGCATTTAGCCTAATGGCACAAATAGACATTTCAAGCTTTTAATTGCGCTATCGCGCGAATCAGTCTGTCCAACCGAAGTTGAGGTATATATACGTGCCAACCAAAAAACTCCGTAACAGGACATGGTCAAATATCACTACTGTCACGGCTGGTGTGAATATATTTTTCGCTTCGCTCGTTTCAGTCAATGAATTCAGAATTCAGAAACCAGTTTAAAGGCCGGTGCTACCAAATTAAGGATAAGCGCATAATTATAGAACTCTATTGAACTTACCGCATAATGTCCGTGTCACATGAGTTATTGGTGACTGGATTTGTGGGTTCCTTAAGGGACTCAGCACAGCTTAGTGGTGTGCGTGGACCTTAAGTGTTCGTAGGGGTGGGGAGTTACTTCCGTAAGAACGGGGCCCGCCGCCCTCAAGCCAAATCTACACCTCTCACCCGCGCTCGCCGAAGGCGCGTGGAAAATTTTATTAAGGATAGGGTGAACGTTGAGGCAAAATTGGCAAAAATAAGGAAATTTAGGCAAAATTTATTTCAAATTGGTAAAAAAATTAAGGAAAATTGTAGCAAAATTGGGAAAAATTAAGTTATATTATAGCTGGTTGAAATAGTACTGCCTAAAACAGCTTTAAAGTTGCAAATATTTTTACAGACATTTGACGCCTCAGTCATACGGACTTTCTCAATCGTAAAAAACGTACAACTGCTGCTGAATGAACTACGTATATATAGGACCATCAGGTTGGACTTCTTTAGGTTGAATTGAGTGGATCCGCAACTGAACGGGGACCTGAAAAGTAGAACGTTCTCATAACGTAAAATATTTTTATGGAACTCAAACACCACAAAAAATACAGTACTCACAACAGTTAACAGTTGTCTTATGAGTCAGCGAGCAGTGAGTGAACGAAATACTGTTAAAAAATTTCAAAATTTTTTTTCACATGAGCAAGTTGCGAGCGAACAGTGGTCAATTATGGTGAGTATTGTATAATATAGTACGTTACCTAGCTTTACTATTTGGAAAACTGGCCAGCTTCAAAAACTGGCCTATCCACAGGACCAAAATTTTACCTGGGGGCTTTGAGCTGGGGCCGTAGTTTCAACCTTGGGGAGCCGGAAATACCTGGAGGAATTTGTCTGCTTAGCTGGCTGGAAACCGTGCCACCAGGTGCAGTGGGGGTCTTGTAATTGTATTTGGTCTTGTTTTTCATGTATTTGTAACATAATATCGCTGTTGTTATTGTACGTATATATATATTATTTAACTACTGAAAATAAGTATTTCTTTAGACGGCACGTCATTTTATTTACGGTTTTGAATACTCGAAATATAAGCAGCAGTATTGAAGTTTTTAACCCTTCTGTTTGTTAAGACGGTCATTTTTGGCGTCACATCAAAAACCTGCGGTGCTGGGGGTTGACTTGGGGGAAGGCAAAATTTACCTGGGGAAAATCGGCGAAATCCAGAGGGTGCTGAAAATCATGGGCACATAGGTTTTTTCAAAATTGAAGGTGAGCAAATAGCTGGGCATCTTTAAATTTTGGTGGGCATTTTTACAAACCTCAGAGCAATTTCAAAAATTCATCCTACCAATTTTTTAAAACTACTTTTTTACTCAATTCCATAAAATTTCTAGCTTTGGAATAGGATTTTTGCTAAAAAATACTCTGAATATTTTTATGTAAAGTCTACGTTTGCACCTGGAAGAAAAAAATAAGCTATTCGGGGTTTTGCTGTAAGGGGGAAGGGGGGCTGACCCCTCATATCCGGCTGTTGACTTCTGTATTGGCCACCCTTCTCCAGGCCTCGACTGTTTGACCCCTTAAATTATTGATTTTAACCGGAGAAATTGTTATCTCTGACTAATGCAAAGTGGAATTTTAGCGAATTTTGATATTTTTGCCCATGTCAGACGCAGAAATAAATAAAAACAACACATATGTAAATATAAGGTATATATAATACGTTGTAATTATTAATATAAATGTATCAGGGAATAACCGGAACTCCGGTTCTGGTTCCGGTTGCGGTTCCGGCAAAGGGCAAAACCATACCGGAACTGGATGGTATGGTTGTTTGAAATTTTCCACATTTTTGCTTCGTCTGTGCTCAAACATATGTATTATACATATATACAGCCCACAAGCCCATATGTAGAATGATCAAGTTCCAATACAACCAAGCGAAAGAAAAGGTTAATTCAGCAACTTGCCATGTGAAACGTAAGTAGGCCGCATAATTTAAGTTGGAATTTTTCGTCTTAAGCTGCTGGAGTTTGTTAACAAAACAAAGCCATGTCGATGCTTGTAACAGCTATTTTACACATTCAGAAGTCTGCGTGGTATGTTCGAATTAAACCTGTCTAACAGGGTAACAGAGTATGGATTACATAGAAGTGCTTAGCCTTAAGCTTGGCTAACATAAATTGCGTCAAGCACCAGCCAGCGCGCTTGTAAGCTTCGTAAAGCAGTCTACATTGAAGTAAAGTAACGTTATCTGCAACGCAGATGACAAACTGCTTTATTGGCAATGAGCTGTATTTTTTTAACTGTGCGAGCAGTATCACAGTTTGGCTCATTTATAGCATTATGATTAGAAAGTTATTATCATCTACCTGACGGGCGCTGGTTGCCCAACGCTAGCCCAAACAGTGTCTCTGACAGCTGATCAGAAAATTACCTTCTATTATTTTCTCTTGGAACCACATAAACCAATAATTTCTAAGTATCCTACAGAACAACATGCAACAAACGTATTTGTAGTAAAGGGAGGCGACTGGAGACAGGGCGGAAGTATTTAATCTACGCTCCATGCGTTGTAACCACATTGAATTTGACGCCGTATACGCAAGGGCGTATAGTGGAAGACATTTTTGCTCTGTATCAAAAAGCGACATATTGATCGATAAATAAACATTAGCGTCCTCAGCATCTTTAAAGTTACGGAAAGGCAATAATGCCATCGCAATATATACATTAAGTTTAACGTAAAATTTATTTTTGCCTTCATTTCGTCTTTCATCTGTTTTACTATATATAAGTTTCAAAGATCAGGTTCCGGATCCGATTTGAATGATCGGTTCCGGTTATTCCCAGATATGTATGTAATAAATATTATATAAAATTGCCCTCCTCCGAAATCGGGGTCTAACGTGACTCCGAGACTCCCCCTATTGCTAGAGGTCCGTCGGAACTTGACTGTCAAACATTTTATCTGAAGGCACGAACCGTTATCTGGTTTCCCCAAACTGCCAAATGAAGTATGGAATTCTCGACCTCATGAGTTCTACCGTTCGAAATTACTTGGGATGATACCATAGTTTATCTGGCTTAAAACATTGTAGGTCAGAAAATGTCACATCATGCACATCTAATAACCAGTAAACATAATAAATGATAAACACTGATCGGAGCAATATGCCAAGTATTTTATATCTCATTATGTATACATGTATTTCAATTAAATATTTAATCAGGTTATACTGAGTATCATGTTTTAGACAATTGATGTCAAATCCACCATATAAAAAGCATACATGATAAACCACCATACGTAATTAATTAGCATACACGACAAAATGTTTCAGTACTTAAAAGTCACATATTCATGATCAGCTACATCAAACACCCCCGAGGGCAAAATATCAACAATTTGGGGTGATATTAAAATTTGCATAAAATTAATTAATTAGCTAATTAATTAACTACGTACTTAGTATTATATACAGCCAACTTTTGAACTTCAGAAATACATATCATATTCGCGATCAGAGTCAGAAAATCCCCTGTGCAATTTTTTTTCATATTTGAGCACTCAGGAAATTTTCTAAAAATTAGCTAACTAGTAATAATTAGCTAATTAACTACATAACTAATTAGCATGTTTTCAACATCCTTGAATAGTAATAAATAAGAGATTCGTAATCAGCACTGCGGCACCAAAACAAAAGCTTTACTGGCACCAAAATAAAAGCTTTACTCTAATTATTCATTACAAACTAACAATTTTTATTTGAAAAGCTAAAAATAGGCTAACACGCTTAACTAATTACAGTACCCGCCAAAAATGACTGTCGCTCGCTCGCGACTTGCTCGAAATAAATTTGTTCTAAAAATAGAATTTTCTATTAATTTAAATAGTTGCGAAATCTCGATCGAGCCACTCGCTCGTGACTCGCTCGAACTCGCTCGCTCGAAATGCGACGGTCATTTTTGGCGAGTATTGTAGTTATTTACAAATTAACTAAAATCATTTTGACAAATACTATATCTGTTGCACCTGAAAGATATGTAGTAGATGTTTTAAACAAATAAAATTTTATGGCCGCCTAGTAGTTATTGAAAAGTTCGGCGGACGAACGGACAAACTGTGCCGATGTTTCCCCTTCAGCGAAAACAAAAACGCTTCGCTCCGCTTATTAATTTATTGAAAAGTTCGACGTACGAACGGACAAACGGTGCGGATTTTCCCCCTTCAGCGAAAACAAAAACGCTTCGCTTCGCTTATTAAGGGAAAATTTTAGCTGCGCAAGGAAAATTGGTGCATTTTAGCCAAATTATGTAAAGTTTGGCATATTTGTTAGTCTAGCAGAGGACAATTCTCTAATATTTTGCCGAGTAACGAGGAAAAATTAACTTTTGGGGGCAATTTCAAATTCATGTTGGCATTTCCTCTCAAAAAAATTCCCCCAAAACCCTGGGCACACTCATCCCTGGAGAGACCTGAAAAATGAGTTTTTCTGATGCGTCGCTTCGAAGTGCTAAGTGTTATTTATATTGGTTAGTTTTACGATTACATATTTTGTTAAACTTGCTTACAGAATCCAAAAATACACTTAATGACAAGCATAAAACATTCTAATGATTCCGTCTGGTTTTAAAAATATTTTAATCTAACATATTATATTTTATAATATTCTGGCCTGTGGGTTGGCAGACTTTTCACATCCCGCATGTTCGGCCCCCGCTCATCGAAAACCCCATATTCAACTAAATCAACAAATAAAATGGGTGATATATTTTAACGTAATCACTACACTGAAATTTTAAATCTAATTTACTCTAAAATATAAATATTTAGATAAGGGACGACTTATCCATGTTTTTAAGTTGATGTTTTCTGTACGCAAACTATATTTTTAACACGTTTATTGATACTATTTTTTGATCTTAAAACGCTGTTTTGTGGGATGATAATAATTTGTACTGTAGTTGAAAATTATCTCAAAATACATACGTGAAACATAGAATTTAATTTTGTCCGCTAGCACTTTGAAATTTTGTCCTAGGGCGAACATGGAGACTCCCCAAGGTTCATTCCCACATTTCGGAAGGCTGGTGACATGCTGGTTATTCATACAGATGGAAAAGCAAGTTTTCATTATTTTTCAGTGATGGAAAAGACCTCTGAAGCTTTACATTTACTAAGCCATGAGCCGTCTTTAGCACTTTATCGCTTGCAAGAACATGTTCGGAAATCCTTGCCATTGCTAGTCGAGAAAAAGGTAATTGCTTGCATTTTATATGTTATCGAACAGCATTATCGCATATCTTTGCATAGCCTCAACAGAGAAACAATATGACTGTCTTCTGTTTGATCGCTAGTACCCACTATATCACAGTACCAGGTGTAATTGACCACTGCTCTTTTGCTGCTCGAAACATGGTACCTCGAAAGGTCACGGTCATTTCGTCCGCACACTGTATATTTGAGGTATTTCGTTCTGAGTTTGTTGACGATGAAGTTGACTTTTTGTACTGACATTCAAATCTACGCTGCAGGCGCCGGACCGACGAAACGACTGCTGTTCTTTGACATATTACTTGTCTGGACTTCTCGTGATGTGAGTCAAGGAGTTAGCGCTAAGCTGAAAACAGGTACTGTCACGGCCAAAATAAGTGCAGTCGATCGGATTTTCTTTAATTAAAAATAATCGCAATGTTGTAAGTTTGAAATATATTGATTTGAAAGTCGAAATTGAGCGAAATCGAAATCTATCGAAATTTAGGTTAATCGGAAGCGATCGAAGTTTCGATTTGTTTTGATCGATTATTTTGCTCTGGTTTCTGACCGCGACTAGATTGCTATAGTAAACTAAAATTTAGGTTAATCGAAAGCGATCGAAGTTTCGACTGGTTTCGATCGATTATTTTGCTCTGATTTCCGCGACTGTAGACAGATTGCTCTAGCAAACTAATGAACTGTCAAAGATGATGTCACGCCAGAAATGTTTGTCATTATGTGCATTTAATAATACCTCCTATAGATTCGATGTTTTGCATGAGCAAACTTAAGCCTACCAATGTTTTTGACAATATGTACAAAACTCTGTTAACGAACAAAACAGTCATTTCAATAGCAAATTCCAAATATATTTAATTTCGTCAGCAAACGCAGAGCGATTGATTAAAAATTACGTAGTTTTTTCACTAACACAATGAACTTATTTGCTGTTTCGCCACAATCTCGTTTCACATCGCACAACGTGACAACTTGCATTTAGCATTTTTTCGTTACGCTAACACATTTCTTTTAACGAATGATATTACGTGTAGTTCGCGAAGATCACTTGTAGTTTTCAAAACACTAAACGGTTGTATTTTAGTCCCATAACAAAATAAAAATTTTCCAAAATGTCAAACTGTCACTAACGGGTTAGTTGATGTTTTAGGACTAATCATTACTGAGCCAATTACTTTGTTCTTAACGATTTTGGATGCAATGCCCAAAACGCTCATTTTGTGTTCTTTAATATGTTTACGTATGGATGGTACACCGAGCAATCGATTTGCAATCGATGTTAACTGAAGCGATTGGTAGGCAGCGCATCTTAAGTTTATTCATACATTTGAGAATAAGACGCTGGCTTATGGTTTATCTATTCAAACTACATACCAATCAATATTGTGATTTCTGCAAGAGACCCGACTCTTATGGCAACAGCTTGTCACCTAAATTATTGAAAGATTTTAACCCCTTTGTGGTTCAAATTGGCAATGTGCCCGTTCCGTACCACATCCTATCGCAGCCTTTAGTTTTACTCTGCTAGCATTCCGATAATCTTCGGCAAAATTGTGTTCAAAATTTTCAGTTGGCGGCTCTGGCTCAATTTTCAGAAAATATGGGAACTGTAACTTGTCGGAGAAAATATATCCCCATCTCGATATATTATGGGTGCATGTCTACTCAACGTTAATGTGTGTAGTCATAGACAAATTCGAAGACATAAAATGGCAAATATCGGGATTAACATTACCAACTGTATTTATAGGTATGAAACTGGGGGAGGCAACATAAAATTTTGTTGATCTCTGTTTTAATTAAACAAAAATGTATATATACAGGTGCAAAGCGAACGTTTAAGTACAATACCGCCACAAATGACTGCCGCACACTCGAGACTCGCTCAAAATAAAGCTGTTTCTCGTAATGTATAAACGAAACATAATAACGATAATTCTGCGAAAACCTCTTGTACAGCGCTTTTCGCAATTATCATGGAGGTTTTGACTAGGGATGGGCCGAATATTCGGAATTGAACCAAATACGGTATATATTAGGCCGAATAGTTAATTATTAATTAGAGGGGCATTAAAAATGAACATCAATGACCATCTACGTTAACTATATTGTAGGATCATGGCTCATCTGAAAATAACTGTTTTTCACCTATTTAGACCATTCTAATCAACATTATGATGTATAAATATACTCTCAAAACACAAAAAAAAGTATATACCTGAAATCTCACTTAGAACTGCAAAAAGACTAAATAATCAAGTTTTTTTCAAGCTTTTTGGCACAGTGTACGTTGGAAAGGTAAAAAACGCCACCAGTTCAAAAAGGTATCACCGTGAAACTTAACATTACTACACTCATTGAAATCGGACAAAAAGTATTGAAATTTGATTTATGAATTGTGCCGTCAGAAAAAATTATCAAACTTGCACGATTTATGACAAAAATAACCAAAATGACTAAATATGATTACATACGTGGGACCCAATAATTATTATGTAGTCACTCATTCTGTGTACTGGTGTAATTTTTTAGCAATAATCGTTATAATATACATTTTCATTTTTCCATAAATATGTAATAATGTCACGCGATAGAACTTAAAATGACAATTAGGCGCAAAAAATTACCCGGGCTTCTTATCTGATTTAGGTATCATTCTTGTTGTAAAATTACATGAGGAAATGTTGGTGTGGGAATAGGATGTACTCTAAACAACAGTGCAATAAAAAGTAAACACAGCTGCAAGAAAACGCGCTGTATTAAAGCCAAAGAAAAATAACGTTGATTTAGGAAATCCAAATACGTTTGCTTTTTCATTGATTCTTTTATTTCAATATTTTGAGATTAACAGTTGGAAGAGTGTAGATGAATAATACATGTGCGTTTTTACGTTTAACCGTACGTTGCTAACTACGTATGCACGTTTACCGTTTCTCCAGTTCACTAATATATCAACAAATTATGCCGTATTCTGCCGAATATCGAAAACCGAATGTTCTGTATTCGATGAATTTTACTATTTGGCACATCCCTGCTTTCGACTGCGGCATATAATGACACTTATACATGAATGATACACACTGGCCTACAACAGGTAAATCAAAAACCGAGTATTCTGTATTCGATGAATTTTACTATTTGGCACATCCCTGCTTTCGACGGCGGCATATAATGACACTAATACATGAATGATACACGCTGGCCTAGAACAGGTAAATCAAAAACCGAGTATTCTGTATTCGATGAATTTTACTATTTGGCACATCCCTGCTTTCGACGGCGGCATATAATGACACTAATACATGAATGATACACACTGGCCTAGAACAGGTAACTTCCAGTCCATTCACGTGCTGAAAACGGCGCCAAATGTTTATTTTAGATTCAATACTTCTATTTTACGGCGGTGATGTTATTAGCAGCAGCTTTACCAGTTATAATAAATGCGAGACCTTTTGTCAAAGAAATAAATACATAGCTCTTTATTCTAAAATTACTAATTTTCAGATAGAAGCGAATAGACTTCAAGCAGGCCTTACCGGTGCTTGCTTTGATGTCGAAAATGCTATCGAGTACGTTCATTGTTGGGTTCACGGCATATGTCAACAATATTGAAGAACGGGTTGTAATTGTGGATGCACCGAATATTCAAAGTTCGGCCGTATATCGATAATTCGGTATTCGGCCGAATGGTTGTCTTAGAAAAACCGAATATCGAATATTCGGTATTCTGTAAAATTTAGTACACAAATAGTAGTTTTGTGGGTCAGAAAACAAAACAAATTTGCCTCCGGCGGTCGATTTAGCACCAGTTATTCTTCGTTTATTGCGTGTTTTGGCGAAAAAACTTGCGAAAGATTTCAGGCTGTCTGTGGCCAGAGGAGAGTGGTTGAAGTGAGATGCAATGTTGCGGCTGATGCCGATGATATCCTTAACAGGTGCAGTCCATGATACACGAAGAAAGAGTATGGTTAGCACAAGGAGCCCAGCCGACGGTCAACTCATCCCGAATAGCTTTGACAAACTTAGCTCTGCTGTCAGTAATGAAGCACAGAACCGAAACCTTCTCAGTGGACCATTCAGTGAGGCAGGACAGACGCCAGGGCTCTCCGTGATCACGGCAGCAGTATGGGATCCTGGTATGGCGCCAGTTTGTAGAGCAAACAATTTTCGGGCGAATTCCAGATCAATTCTTGCGTAGACTGTTTTATATAGCATTAGTTGTTGCCGCTGGGCCAAGTATCTGTCGTAAATGGTGGCATGGTGTGGGGTCTAGGAAGACATTCGAAAACCTAGGAAGACGAGGTGGGGTCTTGAAATTTCTCTTGAAACATCGTATTTGGGATGTATATATAATATATATTATAATGTATAATATGCATATATCATATATCGAGGTCCCTGAACAGGAATATCGAGGTTTTCGTTTTGGAGTGATCCGATGTATCCCCGCTAGCGATGGCAAATATTAATTCGGTATTCGGCCGAATAGTAAAACCCAATATTCGGTATTCGGTGCATCTCTAGTTGTAATATTGCGTGAACAATTGTAAAATTGCAAATCTGATTAGCATCGTCCTGTAATTTTTTGGCTACAATATGACCAGACTCACCGACAAAATATTTTCGTTGGCATATGAACCCTTCACTTTTATAACTTCAATTTTGATGATACATTGTATTTCTGAATCTTTTTGAATCTGTTATGTAGCTTTTCTGTTTGGAAGATTTAGTGTACTAGATTTTGCAGCAAATTCATAAACACATAAACATTAATTTTGTATATTTAAAAATATTAGCATCAATTGAGCAATCCTAACTTTATAATAATGTGTGATATTGCTAACTTTCGGGCAATTGGCCATTGGCGATTAAACGCTCTCCCGTTTAGCACCATGTGGTGCCGAGATTTTCCAATGGACATACCTATGTTAACCCGAGGCGAAATCAGTCAAAAAATGAAAAATTCAATGTTTTAGTGAGACTCACTAGAATCCTTAATAAATTCCGTCAGAAGTAGACCAAATACGTCTTTTTTGGTGTTATATTTATGTAATATAAATTATAAACTGTTTCAATAGTATTTCAAATGACTGTGACTTCAAAGTGTGACTTTGAATCGAACCAATACGCTAAGATTTGACAAAACGTTACGGTCCGGAGGCGGTGGTGTCCGTTTCTGGAACCGTATGTACAACGGCATATTCATATTCAACCCGAAATTGTTGAAAAGCGGTATTTGCTGCCTGTAAATTATTTTTAATAATATGCACCCTAAACGTGGAAACTGACAATCATTTTTTATGTGCTGCAATAAAAATGTAAACAGATTACTTGCCTAGTGTTTAGAGTTTTTCGCTATTTTGTATACAGCCTTACGTAAAACATAGCAAAACTTACCCAGTTCAGAAATTGATGAATTTTCTGCGCAGAACGCGGCAAGTTGTGTTCATTTATAATCGTTTGTCTGCGTCTACACGTGTACTTTTGCGATCATGGGTTGTACAATATCACTTGGCAAGCCATACCCAGCCTGAGTTTTGTTATATTGTCGTTGATGAGTTTGTAGTTTCATTAGACATAGCTGGATCAACCCGTTTCGGTGCAGGTGACTTTAGGTAGCTTACCCAAGTGCAAGTAGTACTCATGAATCCGTTATAACGATATAAAAATGCATCCATTTACTGCCAAATCGTGTGAAGTTGCTTTTTCCCGACTGTAATATTGGAATGGCAGGTCTCTGTTGGCATAAAATGTGCACAGCATTCGTAACCATGGTTTATTCTATTGACTGCCAGTTACCCGCCAGAAATAACCGATTCTCCCTAGACGTTTGCTCACTGCTGGAATGTTGTTATTCCTACTACTTAAATGCAGCCACCGAATGCATATACTGAATTTCTCTGGTTTTTGCGTGTAGCTTTAACAATATACCCTTATGGACAACCACTTATCCAACATGGAAAAATAGTTAATACTCTTATTTCGGACCATAATATCACCATAACACGTAATATATTCCATAATTTGTCCTGTAAAGCATAATATTCTAAAAAGCACGTCGTGTGTAGAAGCCAACTGTATGCCTACAATGTATTAATGTTTACCTTGTGGCTATTATTTCTATTTTGATGGGATCTAAACTTCTTCTAGGAAAGCAAAAGTTGAGCAGTCTCGTTTTTTTTTAATTATTCCGTTTTTACAAAAAATTAATAAAATTAAAATAGTATTGATGGTTTCGATGTAAGCCAACATAAAAGCTATCGTGAATACTACAAGTAATGAATATAGGTACCGTAGTACCTTATAAGTTCTTTCGTCCCCCGTCGGACTGGCCATACTGAACGCTGTGCTGGCTTGAGAGATACTCTTTGATGATTTTCAATTCGGGGGAGATTCAACTTCACATTTGTGAGGCCAGAACGATTATGAAACAAAATAACTTGGGATTACAATTATGTATGCAAGCGGTGCTTGAACGATGCCAATGACAGCGCGTTGGCTACGTCGAAAGGAACGCTATTGCAGACGTGGGCGACGCGATGTCCGAAAAATTTCTTTAAGCGTAACTCTAAGCGAGGTATGTCCCAACTTCATGTTGTGACCACGAGTGACTTGATACTGTCGCGTAAAAAATTTGGTGAGATCCAAGTCCACTCTTCTACGACACATCTTGTAGCCCAAAATAAGGTCGCTTCGAAGACGACGATTTGGAAGCGTTTGCAATCCAAACTAATAATATCAATATTAAAGTTTTGAAAATCAATATACCTGGAATAAACAAAACTATTTCTCAGAAGCGTTCATAAATTATTGTTGGGTTACATAAAACTCAGAGTAGAAACTGCACCTGCACATAGTCGCAAATCTGGGTGGCTGGGGCCCCTTATATTTTCACTAAGAATTTCAACACTTATGCTATAGCTATTGTCCTCCTCCCAATATTAAGGAGGGATTTGCGCCAATGCGGCTGCACGCAGTTTTCATGCTTAGTCTATTATGGAGATGTAATTGGCCCGCAAAACTTGCTCATATTATAAAAAATTAAAACGAATAACAAGATTACTGTTTTGTATCATAGGGCTGTGGCTGGTATGAAGAAAGCAACCCAAATATTTGCTCACGTTCATGAAATGCTAAAAAGTTCAATGTTTTTAAAACAACAACTGGACTACGAGAAAGCTAGACGGTAAGAACATTTTACTAAACGATATTGCCGGAGTTACGTTCACCGTTAATTTATACGGCACATTCTAGTTATGAGTGTCGCTTTTCGAGCTAGCTGACGATTTGTGCAGTTGTTTTGTTTGAGGAAATTTTTTAGTTCAGCTTTAACGTTGGCTCGCAATGCGATTCTCAGAATTATTTAAAAGTACGTGGTATGTATTTTTAATACTATTATTAGAATCAACATATTTGTTCATTATTTCTTTGTCGGGTAGCAAATATGCGAACCACGGTACACAATCAGATGTTATGTGCCATTTCGAGCGAGCTGCGAGCAAATGGCCCACTCGTGCTTACCAAAGTATTAACAGTGATACAATTAAATTTTTAGAACGATTTTTTATACACAAAGCCATAACTAGTCTCCAAGCGAGCGACAGTCATTTTTCGCGAGTAATTATTTTGCTAAATCGGGACTATGGAAGTGGAGGTCGGTAAAACTTTTGATGAATAACTGAAATTGGCCTGTGGCCTGCATTTGAATTGAGGTTGTGACTTATTATTTCGTCTAATTTTCGGGCCACACCATGAAAATTCTATTTCATTGAAGAACCAACCTTAATCCAAAATTCACTGTGGTTTTTCTACATACAGTTTGTCCCTAGGAAACTTTTATACCATCATAATTTATTTTGTTTTGTCTTGCATTCCATATCCAACAAAAATTGCGTCCTTACTGAATAATTATTGTGTTAGAAATGATTGCACCTACTCGTGATTTTCACGAATTGACGCATATCGCTAACAGTTGGGGGAGGGGAACTAACTACTAACTGTTCAATTGCCATTCGCAAATATTTAGCGAACGGTTTTATTTCTGTCTACAACAGTATACTTTGTGTGATGTTATAAAATGTGGAATTATTTTACTTAGACGTATTTTAAACTACTAATGTTGGGTAGGTGGTGAACCCTTACAGAGTGATGTGCAACTCATGTCACACTACGTTATAAGTGGAAACAAAAAAGCGAAGAGGCGTTGAGCCGGGGAAAACACAAAATTTGCCAGCGAGCACTTACGTGGCGCACTCGGCTTTTGCCAGGGGCCGCCAATTTGACGATCTCATTGCATGTCGTGGTCGATTTTTGCACTATTTGTCCCAACGTTCATGAAAACTATTCATTGCACGTCCTTCCCAACTTGTGTCCTGTCCTTCCAGCTTTTGATCTGTTAACCTCCTTCCGCCAAGTATAATGGGAACAAATGTCGGCACAAACAGGACAAAGATGAAGTCAGTAATAAAGCTGGGGGGGGCAAACTGAATGAAATTGGGAGGGGGCGGGCGAAATGTGGACGGAACACGACTAAAATGGAAAATTTTCGTCCATACAATATGACATATGGCGCGAAATTTCGCGTTACCATTCAGTGTGCACAACGTAATGTGACATGAACCTCACAATGTTCTTCGAATGTTTTTCATGAACTATTGGTTATATCCAGTGACATTGTGTTTTCTTTCCAGGACAGCTAGACGTGATCGTATGTATCATGTTGATTCGTCGGATTCGTTGTTTCAAGAACTTCGTAAGACGAAATCTCTTGGTAAGCAGTTATTGTATGTCTTTTTTTACACCTGCTGAAAATTATTGATTAGATGTTGTTAGTGCAGTGGTAATCAACAGATTCACTTTATAGTTTCTGTCCTGTACGCAGTGTGGGGACGATTCGCTTTTCAGAACGCCGATGTTCGCCAATTTGTGCCTCATGTTCGCCGTCCACTTACCCGAAACCTCCATCGTACGATAATTCCATGATTTAAAAATGCCGCTAAAAATTATATTTATCGTATAAAAAATATTTTTTAAAAATTAATTACTACTATTTTTAATCCTAAATCACGGTCTTAAATTATAAAATAATATTTCTACTACAGCTATAAGTATCTGAGGATATGTAGCATAGCAATATTTAATCACTTTGAAATTTCCCTCGAAAATGAACACGGAGGTTCCTAACGTTCCATAAAAATTTGGATGGCTGCACACAAGCCATAGTTTGCATTTTACTACTGGGACTAAATTCTGCGTATCGCACACTTCAGATCGACAAATCGTTGATGGCCCCCGCTGAGTATTAACATGAAACTGTTATTTAGACTTCAATCAACCAAATTACACAAACCTTATTGGCCCAATATTCCAGTCCACGTTTACTTATAACAGTTAGTGTCGACAATACTGCATCTAATCTAGCTTTTAATTAAGTTTCAAATTTTAATTTTAGCCCATTTTTTGGGGGAGCTGCAATTTAATGTAATGAAATTGAAAACTCGTTTTTTGAATTATCGTGATTTATCTTTTTCATTGACTCCCATTCGCATTATTAGTATCTCTCATATTTCCAGCATGTTTCTAGTACGTTTCACGTTTTGATCTCATGATGTTTTTGGTTTTTACTATTAATGGTCGTTTGCGTCAGATAAAAACCTGTGCCTTTGAACCTATATGTACCTTTTGAAGAAAACAATTTTCGTTGCTTTTAATCTTTGTCCAATTATTGTTCTATTCTTCATATTTTTATAATGAACTTTTTGTGGCGTGTACGTCTATATTGTAGTTAGCATGAGTAAAATATTATTTCGGATAATTTTCATAGTATCCACATAAAATTTTTGCCATTAAAAATTACAGTTGCGTTCACACGTTCTAGCTTTCTGATCAAAATTTTTATTTGCATTTTTTACTAAATTTGAAAGTGTGTACAGTGTTCGGGCTTTTGTATCTTGTTGCTTTAACCAATCAGGCAAAAGGACATAAATTAAAATTTTGTGCTCAAAATTTTGACAAAACATTGCAAAAGTTGCACACATAGTAAAATTGGTTCGCAATTGCCATGAAAAGTAAAACAAGAACTAAAACTTCGGGCGACTACGCTGCCCCGGTCATATCCTTGCTAACTGCAGTAAATCTGTTAAATTATCAAAATACTGTGGAAACGAAATATAAGCAAAAAAATAAAGTACCATCTTTTCGGACAATTATAATGGTATAACTTTTTCATTCACTCATTGTGGTAGCACGACGTATACGGTACATTGTTTCAATAACATGCCAATCGACATTAAATTTCAGTTACATAGTGACACAAATTTATGCCATTTTTTTAATATGTGTAGGGAGCTAAAACTTTGCACACTCCTGGCAAGATACGTAACCGTTGAACAACTTCAAACCCGTTGAGATTTCTAATGATCGCTAGGCCGAAGAATTTTCATTACTATTCATCATACAGTTACATTCTAAGTGTTAAAGAAGAATAAATTCTTACTTTTCTTTTTGTGAAATTTGGGATCGTCGGCTTGTGGGATTTTTCTTGTGGCATCCATAATTCAATTTAGCATATCCAATTGTCTAGCGCCATAGCTCAAGCGAAGAAATCTCCAATTGTGCCTTTTGTTAAGGACGAAAACGGATTCCAGCTCCTTCTACCGGTAAACGGGGCCGAAGGGGGTCGGGTCTAAATAGGGTCCGACAAATCATGTTTGGCTGTATCTTGCAATGGGTAAACATTTGAATCAAGTCAGGTCCATTTTAGTGCAATTAAGGCTTTATAAAGCTATACTAAATCTTTTGAACATGTTTACCCTTGGATCCAGGATTCGGGTCCAATGGTGCTCTAAAGGAGCCTATGAGATTCGAATTATGCGAAAATGGCCATATCTCCATACCCAATGAAAATATGTGCCTTTTTGAGCTCGTTTTTAACAAAGGGAGAAGCGCTATATAGCTACATAAAATGCGTTATTGTGGTGGTTTTTTTACAACACGCACTAATGACTGTCGCCATTTGCGAGCAGTGTTATGAAACGTTTCGAGCAGCAAGCGAGCAACTTTCATTTCTGGCGGGTACTGTATTTGGCAGAATTTGGTTAAAATGGGCCCAAGAAACCCGAAATACACAAAAATGGTCATATCTCCATAAGAAATGAATTAATTGTACATGCTGATACAGTCGGAATTCAAAAACATGCTTTCGACAAGTCCTTAGTATTTTACAGTTACGGACAGAAATTATGCAGTATGTCCGATACGATTTCTATTCACATTATGTCTGACCCGATCCGACCTCCTATGTACATTTATTATATGTATATTTCCACAGTATATACATCTTATTCAAATCTGGTAAATTTTTACATGCTCACTTGGGTGGGATCATAATCGGGTGCAGTGAAGAACACTATATACAACAGATGTGTAAATCGGATCGGATGAGGTGTAAACACGCCCTAAAAGCAGATGTTTCTCAAACAATATCTTATTGAAAGCGTTACTTTTGCTTCTGTCTTTAACTGTATCATTGGTTGGGCGTGGTTTCTTTCATTTTATTGTTGCATTTAACCAGCTTTGTATTGTATGATGAAGTCACTACACCTACTGAGATTGTATTGGTAGTGATGTATTGTTTATGATAAATTAATGGTGAATCTCTTGTTTTGAATAAAAGTACGGGATTTTTGGACATTAATACGGACTTTTTACATAAATTTTCTTTTTTTAAAGTTCAATTTTATTTTTATTAAAGATGATGGCTCAATTTGATGTCTAATATTTGTCAAAATTCAGAAAGAATCCCTATTTGTAGCATAAGTTTTCTAGTTTGTGCTTTTGAAAAAATCGATGTCATAATTCGACTATTTTTTGCGACTATTCCATTCTTAGGTCATCGGGTCAAAAGCTGAATAAGGTATATCACGCAGGACATTAAAAAGAATATTAGTGTCTCATGTTGAAAATGGTTTGTGTGTAAACAGTATTTACAGCTACATATAAAAAAGAAGAAATTTTTGACGAACAGTTCACGAAAAACAGTGGCAGTTCAATTGCTGGTAAGCCGCGAATTGTTCAATGAATTTTCCTCGAACGTATACTTTTATCAGCAACCATAGATTTTATGTACTAGTGCGACGTTTACTTTATAATGTCCCCAACATTAGGAAACTATGTTCCCCACACAGCGTCATTTAAGTGTCACACCATCGACAACAAGGTGTCTTAGACACCCTCATGCTTTTCGTAAAAAATTTCCAAGGTTAGTTAGTTTGGAGTGTCGTAATTTTCCGATGGTGTTAAGGACACTGTGTCTTCTTTATAGTTCTATTCATGGCGTGCGGCATACCATTTTGTCAACGTGCATTTTAGATAATAATATCAACACTTACTAAAATACAAAAACAAACATTTAAATAATACACAGCAATAGCTACTGATACTTAATTTGCGAAAAATGGTAGCTAAGAGTGTGTGCGACACCGTAAGCAATGTAGTATTTATGGTTGTGTTTATATCCTCAGGAATTGACATATGGTTTGATTGTGACCCTGACTGTCTGTACGGTGGGGTCGCGGCCACAGAGAGGTTAAAAATTCCAAACAATGGGGTATTATAACGTGAACGTTGCATAATAACGTCAAAACAGATATAATAATAAAACCCTGTTTTTGAGAATTTGAATCTCTGTTCTTATATATCGGAGTCTGGACTGTCACTGTAACATAAACTAGCTGCTACGCCAAGCAAACTTCATAGTAGTAATTTGTGTACAAAATTGCACCTCAGTCAGTGTATGATGTTTAAGGTTTTTCCATAGCACGGTGCGTTTCAGGAATATTGTAATCTGGTATCTTGATCGCAACAGTGTTGTGCAGCACCAAATATTCTGTAAAGCTGTTAATGGAATACAGTTTACCTACATAAACCCTGACTGTAATGTCTTCTGTGTCAGTATTGTTTAATTTTCCTCGCGGAAAAGGTTTGGTGTCTGGCCTGAGTGATTCGCTTTGGTAGATATTCTGTCAATTGGGAAGGCGGCGGATGAATGTTGAACACGCAGTGCCATTCATGTTTCCATCATCGTGTTTGTTGTGCTAATCGAATCGCTATGCTATGCACGCTACTAGGTTGGACGTCTTCTAACATTTATACGTCTATTATGTACATAGATCTTTCGCGCATTTTGTTTGCAGAGTTATTGTACTTTCCTTATTGGGCTATGTTTTGTGCTTCATAGATGTTACTTCGTCTCTGTTTGTTTTCAGATAATCCTTTATTCCGTAAGCATTGACGCTTTTTTCTGCATAGCTTTGCGATGGTAATGCAGCAAAGTGATTGTTATTTTTGTTGCCTGAATATGGATTCTTGTTATGTTTTATTATCGTCGATGTGTGATTTTGCTTTTCAGCTTTTGTTTACTATGGGTTATGTGGTATGTTTTGTATAATGAATGTACAGTACTCGCCAAAAATGAGTGTCACTCGCTCACGGCTCGCTCGAAATGCGACAGTCATTGCTGGTGCGTACTGTATGTGCAGTCAGCCAGAAATAACTGCGATCGAAATCGAGCTATAATAGCTCAATCGATATAAATTTCGTTTACTGGCAACCGATGCGAATTATGTTTATAATGAAAATCGCCTGATTTTTGTACTGTTATTTGTAGCCGTGGCTGTCGTTCGTTTAATGATTTTAAATTTCGATTTTTCTGCTCAAGTAGGTATTACGTTACTCTTGAACGAGAAATACTAACTAGCAAATCAGCTAATATAGATTATGTGTGAGCAGCTTTATTTTCATGTGGTGAAGTTTGGGAGCGTCAGGTTGCATTTCTGTGGCATCCGTAACTCAAATTTGCAACGTACGATCGTCCCGCACGTTAATTCAAACGAAGGCTTTTCGTAACTTGAGAATTTAACTTTAAACTTACATCTGAATTTCGTACCTGAATGACTGAACAGCTGCGTGCCGAACAGGATGTCGGTTTGTCTTTTTTACCACAAAACGCACACTTCTTATGATATTTGAAAATGGATATTTCATCTTTACTTGCAATTTCGTACCTGAATGACTGAACAGCTGCGTGCCGAACAGGATGTCCGTTTGTCTTTTTTACCACAAAACGCACACTTCTTAGAAACTGGAGATTTCATCTTTACTTGCAATTTCGTTGCAATGAATCACAAAATCGAGATTACTCATCATGCAGAACCGCATTTGAATTTGCTAGATGCAGCTTCTGTAAAATTCTTATGCCGCAGCTATTGTACGCATATTATTTTGACATTTGAGTAGAGCGCAAAACAGCCAAAACAAGCTGTTTTATTAGTGTCATCTTAACAATCGAATAATTCGAGCTGTAGGAGAAACCGATCTGACCGTCCGTTGATGAAATTTATCACTTCACCAAGAATTAGTACTATGTGATATTTTTTAAATGACACAAGGCCCAACTACTGGCTTATATATAAAATAGTTATGTGCAAATCCATTATGTAATACCATGCGTTGTGAAGTCGACTATTCTGTAGAGCCAAAAGGAATTTAAGTCGTGATTATATCTTGAAATCAGTGATGTCTTAGTTTATTTCCAGCGTCAGCTTCGAATATAGTATTATGTTGGCTCAGAAGAATTGTCCGTTTTGAACACTTTAGATTCGGGAGTCACTGCTCCGTTATACGGAAACGTACTGCAGGATGTGCCAAACCAGATTGAATTTAAAGAGCGTTTCAATTTCAACGGATTTGTAGTTTTACCAAATTAAAACGTCTCGATTTAATTAGACTTGCTGAGGGAGAAATCATTTTATATCTGCAGCTTCCGAATGGGCTTGGCCGAAAATTAATCGGCAAAAAAATTCATTTGGATTCGAGCTGTTTCTAGTCTTCCACCTGTGCAAACTGATTTAAATCGACTTGTTTTAATCGGGTCAACTCACAGTTGTCTGCACCCCAAATCAAAACGAATTTATATTTTATAGTTTTTTGTTGCTATGCGGACGCTTGTTTTGTACTTTGTACAAGAGACGGAACCGGGGTTACCATTTTGTGACCCTGTTACCGGTCTCGGTGGTGAACCTCTGATTCGGATACGGCAGTGACCCTGTGACAATCCCAAAGCAGCCAATGTATAATAATTTATCGAATCCGTAAAAGTAAGGGTCATGGAAATCAGTTTAATATCTATCTGGCAAATCAGTATTTAAACGGATTAAGATCACGTTTTATGTAGGGTATTTATCCAGAGACTAAACAGTCCTGCACAAAGGTGTGT
This sequence comes from Trileptium ribeirensis, assembly GCA_030248225.1. NCBI lineage: Eukaryota > Metazoa > Nematoda > Enoplea > Enoplida > Thoracostomopsidae > Trileptium > Trileptium ribeirensis. The sequence goes on along the minus strand of JASANE010025107.1, from coordinate 21,836 downwards.
GTTGAAGTGATGGGCAGTGATTAGGCAGTCCTGCGCACGATAACAGGTGTCCGGGATCCAGCCGGGTCCGCCCCAAATATTGAACCCGCCAACAGTGGGTACCCGCAACGTACACAATTCTGCATGTTTAACTGCTGTTGACGAAATAAACCAGGGGCGTTTAGTGAGCGATATGTGAAAGACTTACTGGTCCCCTTTAGTCAGCCATATTCTGGAAACTACATGGTTCTTTTTAAACCCCGCCCCTTGCCCGGTGACTCGGTCACGCATGTGACCCGAAATGACCCTGCTACCCGGTGACATGGTTCCAACTCTCATTTATACTATTGTCTGTCGGCTAGAGCGTTTTTGTATTCATGCATGTTTGTGGGTTTTATAGATGTTTATTTTGAAAAATAATACTATGTTCTTCAGTATTCACATTCAGATAGTAATATTTAGCGGGTTAGTAATATATATAAAAGTATACAAGAAAGATTCTAATAAAATTTTCTGGTTAAGAATACAAGGTCCTTCCATTTTGAACTTTATTGTTCTACGTAGACGGGCAAAATAAATGATCCAACTGAATGCAGTTGTTGAATATAGCAAACCATGAAACGTTAAGATTGGCTGATTTAAATAGATATTGTTAGATAATGTTAGATGTGTATGAGGTGCCAGAAAAGCCCAGCTCATTTGCGCATAGATGACCTAGCTATGAAGCTGTGGGAATGTTCGCTTTGCTGGTGATTATTTGTCGGTTTATTTGCCTGATAAATCAAAAACCTTTCTGTTCAAGAGTAAGATAATACCAGAGACTTCAGTTGATTTCATAAATTTACCTTAACCTCGCAACATTTTTGAGATGGAGACGACTATGGCCTATGCTTTATCGTATACCCTAGATTCTTTTAATGTGAGAGAATGGCTAGTAATTCAGAAGAACATAATAACACGACAAAAGCATTCCTCTAAAATACCTCATTTTCAATTTCGATTCTAAGATTTTCGACGGAGGACACACGTGTGCGACAAAACGGTGGCTAACAGTGCAAGCATATTATTCCGTGATCATAAGTAAAACTGAAATTGTACACTATCTAAAAATTGTTCATCACCAATCAAAACAATCTCACAGTACAGCTAATGGTGGTTCTTCTCGTCAATTCGGGTCCTATCCAACCAGTTCGTACAATGCTTAAATGGCTCACGGTTGCGGCTTTAAATAGTTACCTGGTCCTTGTAATTTCATCTTGTAAAGCTAAGTAATAGTTGTTCTGCTTAAGCTCACATATGATAATTTTAATGGTTCACTGGAATTACAGGCATGGGAAAGCTGTTAATTCCTATTGTTTCATATGACTCGTATATGCATAACGTATAATCTGGCTTCGCCAAATATTGGAAAGGGCCAGGTATATCGACATCTCCCATGTTTGCCAGTTCATACGCCCAGGTAAATTTTGGCTTCACCCCGCTCATGTCCCAGGTACATTCGTTCACAGTCTAAAAAGTGGGAAAATTTTTCATTATTTTGGCTAAACATCCTTAAATATTTCTCGCGGCGTCAAAAAGCTTTAATTTTTCTTTTTACACATATTTTTGCAGTCATTCGCTCAAATACACGATATTTGACTCTTTCTGACGGTTACAATATTTTAATTCGCCCCAGTTCAACTAGGGGACTCCGAATTGAACTGGGGGATTCTACACCACCCAAATATTCTCAGGTTCAGACCTGTGGAGACCCTTAGTTTATGCCCACCCCTGTATAAGTATGGTAGTTTAGAGAAACCAGTATAAGCTACAGGATTATCGTATCAGGTTACATATGTACAATGCAAAAAGTAACGCACGTTGTAAACATTATAATCTGTAAACTTGGAATCAATACTCAGGCTGATATTTGCCTGAAACGTGGTGTTTTCGACTTCTAGTTCCGAACGGGTGGGATACCAATAAACCAATATAATACCAATAAACTCGGAAACGCTTAGACACAACACAAGAAAAATTTTAACCTGATTTCTAAATCGTTTCCTGGGTTAGTGGAGCTGCAAAAAAATTTTCGAATTATATGTTATATAAATGTGCTTAAATGTTCCAAGCATTTGATTTTTTCTTCCTATCATTTAAGTAAAGCTTTAAATTTCTATTAAAACATTGAAATATTAATTTCGCATTTTACACGTTTGATGGTGCAGTTTTAAAGTTGTATGAATCTATATGTAGGTATAGGACTAACGGGTGAGTCGTACCTTTTTTGAGCATAAGCTAACAATCAGCATTATCATTTTTTGGGCTCACGAAATATAGGGTGTGAATTAGTGTCTATATTAACAAGGATAAGCCCAACAGCAATCTGATTTACGTAACCATGCCGTGTTGCTCAAAATTTGGCCGTTGAAATTATGCTAAAATGTCAGTGAGTAACTTGTTAATTGCGTCATATTTCAGTGTTGGAAGCTACAACAGTATGAGCCAACTGTTTCGTGAGCAGGCTTTCTGAGCAACTCACGATGACGAAAATAGATGTAACTTCGATTGACTGTTTAAAGCTGCTTAATTTCACTTCACATATACTGATTTTATATGAAAGCGTTGTTCATTTTAGGATACCTCAAAGAGTCGGGATCAGATTTAATTAGTCAAGCTGGAGGTGGGACATCAATTGCGAGCATGAGCACTCGGTCGACACCGATTTCAGAGTTTCCACCTACTGCGATGTCCCGCGACATGTCTGTCGAAGACGAACAACTGTGGATGCTCGTTTCATCTGCTACTACGGCCGCATCTGCAGGTAGCAGCGTCACGCCAAGCGTTGGACGGAAGGCTTCAGGAGCTGCCGGTGCAGCTGCTGGAATATTGGCTAGTCAAGCTGAAAAGCAGTCGTCACAACAGCAATCGGACGAAAAACGACACAAAAAGCAACAACGCTTTGCAGTACCATCACCGCCACCGCCGCCACAACGGTCGTCAAGTCCGACTCATTCTATGGTTTCGACTCATGCAGCAAGCGTTGAAGAAGATCAGTGATTAAGGTAATTGTTTTATAAATCCTTGAATTTAAATTATTAAATTTCTTCTATGTATTTCTATCTTTCGTTGATGCTCCTTGAAGATGTTAGCGTTGCGATTTGATTTTAATGTCGCACGGTTTACAGCAAATTAGTTAGAGATTCGTTAGATTATGAAATCGATTAATTGTGTTGTTGGTGGTGTTCGACTATTATCGCGTATTAACGAAATATGAAAATTATTTTAAATATTCAATATATATCTTAAATTGTCCGAGTATGATTTAAGATAATTAGTTCGAATAATCGCAGCCAGTTACAGGGGCAGAATTACACATTATAGTTAATAAGCTATTGTGTAAACGATTGATTTTCATTCACCAGAATTGAACGAATTAGGGACGAAACGTTGCTCAGTTTTATGAAACAATTATCTCGGCATTTTCACCTTTATTACTACTTTAGCCGCCTTATTTCTCGTAATTAAAGATGCTTTCCAAGAATAACTATCGGTCGAGCGAGGATCGTTCGAATTTCACTCGCCACCCGCTCGGAAGAAACTTCTTTTAAAAGAAATTTATTATCATTTCAATACTTTCGAAATGTCGATTGAGCCACTAGCTCGCGGCTTGCTCAAACTACAATTCTTTCTGGCGAGTACTGAAACACATTTTTTGAAACAACGAACATCGACCAGATTTAGTAATAATAAATAATGTATGTATAAATTGTTATGCTGAGACACATCAAATAAGGATATATTATATAATATATAATTGTAATTATAATTATAATATTATTGTAAAAAAATTTAGTAAAATAGTTATAACAAAAATGTTTTCGAAGTCACAAGAAATTAAATATTGCGTGACTAACACCAAGAAGATGACCCACCATTCATTTATTGTATTGCCGAATGTGGAAACTACATTCGTAACCATGGGACTATGTTGGTAATCGCAAGGCGACAATAAATTGCATAGAGTATTGCACTGGCGAAAACTGGTAAAAAATTGCCTCGATTATCGACCAGATTTAGTAATAATAATGTATAACTGATTATACCGAGGCACATCAGATAAGTATATATTATAATAAATTTATATATTGTAAAAAAATTTAGTAAAATAATTATAACAAAAATGTTTTCGAAGTCACAAGAAATTAAATATTGCGTGATTAAAGTTAAGAAGATGACCCCACCATCCATCTATTGTAATGCCCGATGTGGATACTACATTCGTAGTTATGAGACTATGTGGGTAATCGCAAGTCGACTATAATTGTATAGAGTATTGTGCTGCGAAAACGGTCGCACTATAGCGATTTTCACACCGTCTACATTTTGGTTCTTACCCTCTCTCTTCCTTTCACCAACCATGTTGTTTAAGTAGGTTTTTGGAATGGGCGGCTTTGTGTTATGTCTAATTTTTTTGTTTTAGTTCAACTTTGCGGCTACGTGGTGGTTTCTTCTTAGAATTTATGCACATACACTGCTATGAAGGAATAAAGCAGTAAAATGCAAACAATGATTTGAATCTGTGGTATGTTATGGTGTCATATGTAATAGACTATATTATGTGATTTGAATAGTGGTGATCGTGTCATGAAATTGTGATTGAAGGGACTGGTTTTTGAATAAACGTTGATATGATACCTCCGTTTGGGCGCACAAAGTCTTAAGCCACCTAGTTTCGTGTAGTGTTTAGTCTATGAGTGTAATTGCATTGCAACACATTGCGAAGCAAAGTTTGTAACGTTGCTTTAAGTATATATAGCATTACCAAGTGACATGGATATGGTTGTTCAGCTCAGTCACAAAATTAGTCTTGCGCGGTTACTGCTTCAAAAGATCATACCGGAGTGGGTTATTAAAATCTAAAGTGTTTCCGTGTCGGGTTTTAATCTTGTTAGTTTTAGTTGCGCGTAATGGCATACAGACATAGAATGAAACTAGGCTGCTTCAAGAGCAATCAGATGGAAAATTTGATTGATTTTGTCCAAAAATTGTAATATTGTTTTAAAATTAGCCTAATTAGCGATAACTACACTTTTATAAGTAACAGCGAAAATACAACGTTTCTTATGGAAATTAATTATCCTTACAAAAATATTTATAGTTACGGGTACAATCAAGACCAGTTCAAGAGCTATTCGCGATTTTTTTGCAAACAATTTACTTTTACTTCTCCGCCGGTGTACGCGCCAGAAATGAATACCGCCTATCCGTGGAGTAGTGCTATAACGTGCTTCGAGCAGCGGTCATGTATACAATATATCCTAAGTTGAAACTCAGCGTTCGTTTTATCCAGAGAATACTTTTACTCGGTTTAGGCATTGAGGATCAAAAATATGTCGTCACACAAGGGGAAATTTTGTCATGGCCTATACTTTCACGAATTGGTGACGTCACAATATCAAGGTTGTTGGTCTGTTTCTATCAAATTTGTATACATATAACCGCAGTACCCTTCGCAAGATTTGTTGAAGTTTTGTTTTTCTCCTTTAATAATTTCCGGGTTATTAAATTCTTGTATTTGGGAAGAATAAGGCAATGTATGATTGCCAATTTGCAGTAATATTTTAAACGCCATTCCAACGTTTTTGTTTCTTTTGATTATGTATTTACTATAAAAAGATATTGTGTCTATATCGAGTAAATTTCTGCAGTGGACTGTTGGCGAAGCAAATTGATGGAGAGAGGGTTTTATGAGAAGATCAATTCCTAATGATTCTCACGTGGTGGAAGAAGTACATAATATATACGCGGATGTTTCTTTCATTTCTTAGAGCGTTATAGGAATTGTAGACAAAGCTTTTAACTGGCTGAAGTGTGAACCCTGTAAATAAAATCTTGCTTTCTTACGTCATTTGCCAATGGTTCATTCTTGTCGCCAGCCTGCTTTTGTCAAACATTGAAAGATGCAAAATTAATTTGGGTGGTAACGTTTTTATAAGTGATTGCCTGACTATTCCCAAAATATACAGTCGAATTGTGTCACTATATTATTTTGCAATTTCGGAAGTCAATATTAAATTATGAAACCGTTTATTGCTTCAAGCTAACGATAGGTAATATTTATACGCACTGTTACTCCCACTTTATCTCAGTGGTCTCTGGAAAAGGTCACATCTTGATGCTCATAAATGGTAGTTCAATGTCTGTTGGGTGAATGGTTGCGACAGGGTTGTCAAAACCGTGAAGTTTTTCGCAAATTGAAATTTTACTCAAACTTTTTCGCACTTCTAGGGTGAGGAGTTTGACAATGGGACTACTGATATTGTTTGATACAACGCTCTGTATAATAAAGTCGCCAAATGTGCGACACCAAAAGTGGAAATCTTTTACTTCTTGAAACGAGCTAATATAACAAAATAATGAAAAGAGCCATAAACAAAATTGTGCAGAGCATTTCTGCAAGGGTTCTAAAACACTACCAAATTTCGTGATTTAGGTTCCCTGAAAAACTTAAAATCTTAAACCAACTGTAAAAAACGTGGTGCTATCGCAGATTAGGACACCATCTCAAATGTGAGACACTGTATTCTTGTACGACATGATACCCATAATGTGCGACACCTACAAACAGACTTCTAGTTAATGTTTTTTGAGTCGAAAAGTTTACAATTTCAATAATTTTCTAGCTAATTTGTTAAAGGGCTCGGATAGAATCGCAAAAAGCGAAAATCTTAAAAAAAATTAAAAGGCACCAGTCAGAGGTACAGGGTGCTAGAGAAGTGCTTAGTTAGTTCTATGATTCCTGACCGCCTTATGAAGTATCGATATATATTCATTAACAATCTTTGCAAAAGAAGTGTCTTTTAGCGGTTTTTCTACTTTCATGCTGCCACTAATCACACTTCTTACACTGGATCCAGTTTTTCTATCGCTCACGTCGTACGGCCAATTGCTCATCTTGCAGAACCATTGCGTCTCTTTGCTTGCTTCAGTTACGTTTGAAACACTGCCTTGCGAAGTGCAAGACTGATCTGGCAGTATTTTTTCTTACCAACCGATTTAATGTGCTCCTGTCCTGTTAAATTTACCGGAACTAACCTGCGTCGACCTGTTTCTAGTGCCGCCCGCGAAACCTTTGATAATAATTGTGGCGTCATTGAATGAAATATTTCTTCATGTTTCGTCCACGGTTAGCTAGAAACAGCTACGACGCCGTCACTTTTGCGTTGGAAAGATTCAAGTGCCGCTGCACTGTGTGGTTGCAAAATCTATGTGACAACATTGCAGTTTGATACCTTTTTCAGTAACTAAGGCACTGACAATCAACAACAGGACTCAATTTCGCATAAAACTGTGTTTCCTGCTATTCTAACAGGCTAACAAGTAAAAAGCTAACAGTAAAATTTGACTTTTTTTCCAGTCCGAGTTTCTTCCGGAAAAAACCAACCCTAGTGCACAAGATGTAATAAGACATATGCTGGAATCAAACTTCAAGTTAGTAGTCGTTCATTTAATTATTTTGAACTTTCACTTAGTAAATTTTCAAAATCTATGTCTGCAAATGAAAACTTCCGGCCAATATTAAGTGATTTGTTCTAACACAACGCCAAAACTTAAATGTAAAGCAAGAGGACACAGATAATAATACATATTCGTGAAAAGCGCAACTATATATACAATTAATGTATAATGGTAGTGACCAAGTCCACGTTCGTATCTCGCGGAATTTCGGGCTGCTTACACTTTAATTCCTGTTGGTATCTTTTTCTTAAGGCGTGTTCACACGCTCAAATTTTGAGCTCAAAATTTGAACAAATTTTGATCAAAATTTGACATTAATTTTTAAAGAAAAATGCCAATATTTCAAAATTTGAGCTCAAACCTTTTCACGTAATACCTCTCGTCCATGATTGGTAAGAGGAGTAGTCTTGAAAAGTTTGAATAGAGTTCACACGTTCAAACTTACCAAAAATGCAAAAAAGATGCTTTCAAATTTTGAGCAAAAAGTTAGAGCGTGTGAACACGCCTTTACGCTATTCAACCACCTCACTGAGACAAAAAAGGAGCATTTGCTTATTCCTAAATTAAAAATTAGTGATAAATTTTGTGAAAGCCTGTGTAAAGATTGTTTTCAACAGCATTAAAGACAATATTAGTAGTGCTTTTGATGCCTTTTCCTGTTAAGTGTTTTAAGAAAATGTTACTAGTATATTGGTAATTAATATATTTGAAGTATTTGGGATTATTTGATTCTACTTAAAGCTCTTATCTTGGTAACCTAAGCTGTTATATCTAGTTCTACTCGTTACTATTTGTGAAGCTACATAAAGTCAAGTTTGCTTAATTTATATTCTGCATTTAGCAGTCTCCAATCCAACTTTCAATACCGCTATGTTGGTTTTATGCTTTATGATCAGTTTATTAAACAAACTGCAACAAGGCTGATGACACTGGATTACCTACTCTTTGGATTGGGGGGAGTACGGTGCTCTAGACTACTAGACTAATGTTTATATCAAGCTCGTCTGCATTATGCTGTGGTTCGGTTTAACTAAGATGCGGGTTCCCTGAATTTGGCTTCATTGAACCTAACTAACAAATACACACATCGTGGCAACAATGGAAACACTAAAGCTTGGCATCTGTATTTCGTGGATAAAGCCTGCAAAAAACATTGCACTTCTTGAAAGGGAAATCAATTTGGATCACACTTATTAGTAAACTATGTCATGCCCATTGTTGTAGTCTGTTCAACCACAGAAATTATTATAAAGATAGCTTCCAACAGTTGCTTAGTTTGATGCGCAGCAGCGCACGAGTAATTAATAGTTATTATAAAATGTACTCATATATCCCGGAACCTGAAAGAAAATCCACAAATTTTATTTTAGTTTATTTATTTTATTTTATTTTAGGATCAGGTGTATCGTTTACTCTTTTTAAAGTTCAGGTTTCCATTTTTGCGTAATATCCTTATAATATCTCTAACAAACTCCTGCGCGCCGAAGTAAACGGAACTATTATAACTTATTTTGAACCAATATTAGTATGACTAACTGTATGTACAGTACTCGCCGAAAATGACCGTCGCATTTCGAGCGAGCGAATTGAAGCGAGTGGCTCGGTCAAGATTTCGAAACTATTTGAATTAATTTACAATATAATATATTTTATTTTTAGGACAAATTTATTTCGGGCGAGTCGCGAGCGACAGTCATTTTTGGTGGGTGCTGTATTTGTAATATAAATAATGTTATCGCAAAATTATACGGAATGGTATGTTTTGTTAACGTTATGATTGTGGCTTTTGTGGCCGCTCTAAACACTGGTTCATGAAAATGCGAAGCTGACAGAGCGAATTACCGTTAAAAATTTTTAGCTTTTCACATATTAAGGCGTTAGTTTATATATTAAAGTATCAGGTACTGCAGCCTGCGAATAATTTCTAGATGACAAGACTGCTTATCATATCATAATCACCAATATTAGGGTATCCGTTTTTGAGTTTTTGATGAAGGGTTCGAAACTGACCTTGTAAAGCGAATTCCGAGTATATATTATGATATATACAAACTCAACGCTAAACGTCAACGTATTTATATAAAGTTATCATATTCGAATAGCAAAGTAACAAATACAGTGCGCTATGAAATGATTTTGTTAGTTTAAAATTAGCCAAATAATTAACTGGTGACGTCAAAGCTTTAGACTCGTCGTTTTGAAAGCGGTTTGGTACAACAAAGTATGTTTTTCATTTTGAAGCCCGACACGACCTTCTCTTTGACGAAATTCGTCAACTTTGAACATACAATCGTAATTTTGAGACTATTATTGGCTCAGCTCTTCCGGTTGGTTTAGAAAGTATCCATTTCGGTGATATTTGATATTTTTTGTTTTTGTTACTAATGGCTAATTTTGGAAACATTTGATTCGTCTCAACGCGGTTCGAACATATTATATTGCACGTTAATCGACAATTTTTTTCGGAAAACTATCGCTACCAATGGTAAAAACTGAAAGAATTTTCTGTGTTATATAGAAATATTGTTTTACGCAAATTTGCAAATCGCTCCACTCACTTTTTGTAAGTTATTACGTTTACTAGTATTATTCGTATGGAGCTATTTTGCTGTTTTATAGAAATTGTTAAAAGCGCATGCACTATTCCTGCATCGGTTAATTTGCAGTCAGTTAATGAGAAGGGCACAGATCTTTTTTGCCGCTTCATTTGGGCTATCTGCAGGTGAGCAAATTTGCAAATATTTTTAATATTTTTCGTGTGGCGATTTTCGAAATTACATAATAATTATCTCATATTTATTCACTGGTACCTCGCCAGCGAGGGTGAAACGAAGCTAGCGTGGTTTCATTTTTAAGTTATTTTGTTGAATCACCTGTAGCAGACTGTGTTTGATGAATATGCCATCCTAAAATCTCTTGAACCTGAATCCATTCAAAACCCTAATACCTCCTCGACCCTAATCCCAATAAGACGTCTGAAAAGCCATGAGATTCTCGTGCTTGACTCTAGATAATCAAATCTTTGTATCCAGCCTTTAGGAATATCTATATATAGAACATTCTTAATGCCCTGAACGCAATGAAATATGTATTATCAGACAAATGAAAACGGACTACATTTTGGAAATCGGGTTCGTGGACCAGAAAACCCTTGAAACACCAAGAAAAGGTACGATATAGTCAAATTGGACTCTAGATAAAAAACCATCGTATCCAGAATGCGTGATAATTTAATAGGCACTCTTTTTAAGGTAAAACCAAGCAATAACTACTAAATTTGAAAAAGCTTTATTTCTGGCAAAAGAAGCCATATTCGCGAGCACGGCGACGCAGGGAGCGGTATCACAAGTCATATTCATCAAACTTGTAGATTTTGATGAGCTGAGTCTGTGGTGGTCTCTATTTTTGGAAGCGAAGCCTGTGTCGCGAGATATGGTCTGTGATAGATTGCATATGGCCAGATTTGGCAAAAAACCCTTAAAAGCCTGTTTTGTCATTTTGACCCGAAAGATGGGGTTGGAGCTTTTCGCATTCAACTAAAAACACATTCTCGAATAAAAATATAACCGAAATCCATCAATCCGAAGATGAATTATGAATAACAAAAACACAAAAAATAAATTTTCACGATTTCCACACCCCTAGCACACTCAGCGGTAACTCCGCGCGCTTCGCTCGCTCCGTTTCAATAATATAGTACATAATCTTTGTCTGCCAAAGTTTTGTAGTCGCTTAATAAGACACGGACGGGCAGCGTTTTCAACTGTGCGATAAGTTGCACATAATATCTATGCTGTGGCATCTTGAAATGGCTGCCATGTTTTGAGCAAACGAACATTGAACAGAAATCGTGAGAAATTTACTGACCTAGTTATAAGTGTCGAACAGGCTTTCATTTGCTGTTCAACAATAATTTAAGGCGCGTCGCAATATTTGAACGTTTTCGAACAATATTTTAGATTTCTCAACTATTAGCGTTTATTTCGGGCTTGTTCTTTATAGCTATACGTAGTAGTTCGTTGTACCATGGTGTTGCTGTATGAACCATCTGATTCTTAATGCGCTTACATTATTTTACCGATTGATGTATTAGCTCCTTCTTGGTTCGCACTCTCTAACAAACGCAATCTTTGAAATGTATTTTATGGATTTCATATCCACAGCACTCAAGAGCGGTGTGCCGTATTCTGTGCTATGTAGTGGTTGGCGAAGTGACGAGCATATTATGCATTACTTGTCAGAAAATGCGTGCAATTGTAGCTTGTCGCACAACTTTTTTTAAGAAATTTTTCGAACGAACGTCGATTCGAACAAATTAGGAACAACACTAATTTTTGGCGAGTACTGTATGTAATAGGTGAGCGAGGCCTGTCAGCTTGGTGGGGAGGTATATAGATGGGCAAATATTCTAAGTTTTTAAGGAACTGATAATTCCACTCCAATTTTCCCGCATTTTGCTAAAATTGTCCTCTATTTTTATCAATTTCTGCTAATTGTTACCAATTTTTCCCAGTTTTTTCCGCAAAATTGCCTAAAACGAGTTGTGAGGTGAAGTGAGTGCTGAGTTGCGGGGAGGGGGTAAATGTTGCTTGAGAAGGGCAGCCTGTATTACACTATGTAACCTATATAAGCTAGGGTTTTGGAGTGCGCCTATGTACACTAACCAAATGCCTAATCGAGTGGCAGTTTTTGCGCATGTTTCGGTATCTTTGTCTTTCTCCGGAGTTCCAGCACAGCAAGTTGCAGAGTCTGTATTACACAATAATTGTATGTGCATCGCATTAAACCAAAAAATTAAATAAATTTTTAACAATGCTAATCGAAAATTTCTAGAAACTTGCATGTTAGTTTTATGGTACTGTAGCCCGCGTGAGTCCTAACTTAAGCTGGTATGCACAGTCTGACAAGATCAAAAATAATCCGAGTTTTTATGCTTGGGTTTTATCTGTGAGTATTTGTTCCACATCAACCTCACCTGTTATTTTACTACACTAAATACACCATATATATAATATACACAAGCACCATATACTTACGTTAACACGAGACAAATCGCACGATACACGATATACCAACGCTCCGATTGAATAGTCTTGAAAATTCTGCGAGCAGCTTGTACCGCCGATTGCGAAAAATGAACTGCCTAAGCTTAGCGCGCGTGAGCTTAAATAAACTTTTATCCCGGACCAGAAACCTAGGAATTTCTTTAAAGGGAGGTTTACACAGTTAAGCATTAGAAATTCTTGGAATTGAGAAATCCGCTCCCAAACTTAAACGAAAATTTGCGCGTTAGAGAATATCTTTTTATGAAATTCTCGGAATCCCTAACTCATAACAAAATTTGGAAAATCCAGCAGAAATACACTTACATTTCCGCTAATGTAAGTGTAATAGTTAAGGCACCCAGGGCTTACACTCAAATCCGATAGGTACCTAAACTGTAGCCCTGCCACACAAATTTTAAAATTTTATATTGTTTTAAACTCTCTTAATTTTACTGATTTTCAAGAACTAATAAAATTCTTAGGGCCAGAAATTACCGAGGGGATGAGGTCCGTAACTCCTTAATGGGTGGGTCAAATGATGCCAAATTTGGTATGCACTATCTACAGTGTGCCTTGTAGTATTTGGCATCAAAATCCGCATGTGCCCAATCATCCCCCCTGTCCATAATTGCCTGGGTTTTGGCCACTGCATAAACATGTTGGAAATTTTACAATTTTCAAAACACCAAGATTTTACATGATTACACACAATATTGAGAACCTACGCAAACATGTTACACTACACAGCATATATGATGCTACACGAAGTATATACCATGCGTACACAAGGTGAAGGAATACATACAATACACATCACACAGTGGTTGTAAACAAACATGTATTGCACGTAGAGTAAACATATGACGTAAAACTTAGATTTCTATGAGAAATTCCCACCAAACATATTGTACCTTAGGCTTAGGCCTTATCAACCCTCGGGGAATGTTAGCAGAGAAGTACGATGAGTTGAGGGCTGTTGTAAACTCAGAAAGGAAGTTAATTTAACTCAGGAGGGAAACATTTATTCATGTGAAGTGAAGTTAAGGGCTTCGGCCCGTCGTGTTTGGGGTTCACGACTTAATACGTCCCCCGGCTTCACATGAACGAATTTATTGCTAAAGGGAAGGTATAGGTCGTTACAATACCCCCTCTGGCGGGAAAAATTTGTCCTCAAAGTTTCAATACTGATAATACAGTTAAAACGAATACACACAGTATAACACAATGCAATGCATTCAGTTTTCCATTGTAAGAATTTTTCTTCTATTAAAAAATTAGTATATATTCGATAGATTTTTTCCAATTAGTCGTTCAGACGGGTTCGTTCCACGATTTGCTGGTTTTATAAATAGTCTAATTCAGCTCAGCCACACGCAGACGCACGGATTAATGATAGCCCATTCAGTAGAATTGTTCGGTATAGGGGCGAGACATCACCGTCTTTGATAACTTTGAATCGACATTGATCTTGTAGTTGGTACCGAGTGGGCTAAATTGACCTTGACCATTTCAGGTGTCTTTCCCCATTGATCGAGCACACAACGATACACACAGTTGCAAACATACAAAAAACACTTGGATATTTCGCTTTGTTGCTCGTGCGTGTAGAGGCGTGACATAGAACAATAAAACGCGAATTAATTGTGAAGAGAGATCTGCACACTCACTACATATAAGACACACATTCATTGGGTTTTTCCTCTTTAAGTTTTTTCAAGGCCTCAAAATTGTCATTTACTTCCTGAAGATCTGCAAGAGCAGAATCGTAATTTACCACTTCAAAATCTGAAGCCTTACGTTTGCGTTTTGGTACCGAATGCTTATGCAAACCGGGAGTGTGCTTATCCGGTTTAGTATCCCTTTTACCTGACTGATCCATAACGATTGTGGGGGCATTGGATGAGGGTCTAAAAACCTGTAAGAACAATAGAAAAAATAAAATAACTTCTCCAATAGCCAAAACAATGACATAAACCCAACTGGAGGATCTTTGATTTTCAATATTAGAAATTTTATACTCTACGTACCTCTGCAGGGCTATATCCTCGGATACAAAAGACTGATTCTGGTTGATCACGTTTTCTTGAAAATTTGTTAAGTTCACCACACTTTTGGTGTCGGGTCTTAAATTACTTTGAAAATAGTTACTAACATTCACTAAGTTGGGTAAAATCAACCCAAATCCCGGCCAAATGCTATTACTTAATACTGTTAGATTCGTTTGTTCGAATATAAGATTTTCTGCTAAATGAGTGTCGTTCGAATAAACTGTAAGACCACAACCATGTCTCCGAGTTGGAAGGGTCATTCCACCAATGGTCATTCCACACCCACATGGTAGCTTAATTATACATTGAAAACAGGATTTAACTTTTCTGGGGACCTTTCCATCGCAAAACAAACGCCAATCCGAATGCACAGCAGCCATAAACCAAAAACCTCGGGTTAGGTCAAAAGCCTGAATCGGGCTTTTATTTCTGTAATTACCATATCGCAAATTTTTGTTATAATATTTTTCTCTAAAAAGAGCTCGATCTCACACACATTACTAGATGCTGGAACAATAGGGAATACTAGCGGACACCGCCGAAATTTTGATCCAATACAGCCTTCAAGCTGTTTCCTTTTTAAAAGTATAAATTGAGAATTGTCTTTATTTATACCCAGTAAATCGTACTTAGGATTAACCTGCATGTAAACCCCATTTCCAACATCATTTTGACCATACGTACGTAAGTCCCCAAAGGTTAAATTCCATATTTTCTCGGGCTATAGGTATTTTTAATGCCACTATTACACTTTCAGTCCCAGAATATACTGCTTTTACGAGCGGAACTGTATAATACTTATTTATGTCCTTTGTGCCATACATTAATTTAACACCACTTTCTGACAACTTCTCCATAAGAGATAAAAGAATTTTTCTTATACTAATAGGTGGGATAATTCCAGGTGAAAGGTATCCCTTTTCAAAATGGCCCAAAGCATTGGCTAAATTATACATCCCTTCAATTTGTTCGTTCCACAAGAAAAAACTCGATAACCACCTAACCAAATCAGCATTAAAATTTAATTCGACATATCCCAATTGAACCGATTGGTTCATTGCGAACCCCAAAGATGTAATTGAATTTCTGAACCCGTCTTGAACCTCTCCTAGTTTAGCCATTAATTCAGAAATAACACTAATTCTTTTATCCTCGTTTTGAAACCCTTTAGATACTAATTTTGACAGGGAAATTAATCCGTTATTAACTCGAACTACTTCGGATGATACCCCGGTTACTCTAGTATTTAGTGTATAAAGGGCTCTTCGAACTATAGAAGCCTCGGCCCCTGCCCCTCGGTTACAGCCTCCAAAAATAGATTCTATAAAACAGGCAAAACCACTAAATATGTCCCTTTTATTTCGACGCCCACTTTTATTTGGTTTTATTAAAAATTTCAAATTTTCTTCAAGGGTTTCCAGTTTACCTTTAGCTCGTTTATACGTCGAAACAAAGGCCGTGTTCATGTCCACAGACATGTCACAAAATTGCCTTAAGAGAAAGCCTATAGGGTCCGAAGCGTTTTTGTGGCCCACATTAAAACATGAAGGTGAGAGTTTCGGGTTTTGAATACTAATTTTTTGGCGGGATTACTATGTGGTGTTCAATAAAGTCTTGAGCATTATCTAATATCCCCTCCCGTTTAAAAACTACCGAGAAATGTTTATTAATTTTGACAATAGAGTTGGGTTGTTGGGTTTCACCATAGCCTTCAATACCAGTGATGTAGAATAGTAAGATACAACAAAATATAAAATACTTACCAAGTGCAGATCCCTTCCTCAACATAAAACTTCGGTTACTTTTTTCGCAATCTACCTTCCCATTCGGTACCCATACTTCGAACATTCTCGAATTCAACGTTTATTTCAGATATATCCTCGTCTGTTTGTTGTCCGTCCACGCAATTTGGGGAGACGTTACTTTCCACAAAATTTTTAGCTGAAACAATATTATCGGAATTAGATGATACTTGTCTATCTCCGTCGTCTCCTTTTCCAGATTCTAGGTTTTCAAAATTTTGGACACACTCGACCACGTCTGTGCCATTTCCATCTTCTAAGGTAAGGGAGGGCTTTTCATCCCCGAAACATGGTTTGCAAAAATTGATATGCACAATTATGTCCGGTTTGGTACCCTTACAGGGCCGGATACGAACATTCACGTCACTTGTGAATTCTATGACTCGATAAGGGCCATGCCAGAGATGGCATAGCTTAGGTGTTTTCCCTTTTTCACCGCTGGACAATAGTACCATATCCGTTGACCTACTTGAAGTTTATGGTCCGTTGCGACTTATAATGTTCCCGTTGCTTTCTTTGAGCACTTTCAATATTATCAGCAGCTAGTTTTCGCGCAATTTCAAAACCCGTTACAAGTGTCTCTCGATAACCCTCAAGGGTGTCGATTTGTAACAAATTGTAGGATCCTAGCCCTACTTCAACACCAAAACGCGGGTCTCTACCGAAGAGTAAGAAGAAGGGTGTCTCTTTCGTGGACTCATGTACCGCGGTGCGATAAGCAAATAGAATAAAGTTTAAATACTTGTCCCAATCCGTGTGAGCTGTATTAACATAGTGAGAAAGCATGGTAATCAAAGTTTTGTTTAGCCGCTCACACTGACCATACGTAGAAGGTCTGTAGGGAGAACTATTCAGCTTTCGAGTGTCCGTAAAATGACATATCCATTTAACTAAATCACTCATAAAATTTGAACCCCGGTCAGATAGTAACTTCGAAGGTGCCCCATAGCGGCACATAATTTCCTCAACAATTAACCTAGCGATAGTTTCACTTGTTATATCGGGGACAGCGAACGCCTCCGCCCACTTAGCTAAATACTTGGTGAAAACAATTATATGCTTATTTCTTAATTCGGTTTGTTTCAGTGGTCCCACGCAGTCCACAGCCACAATATCAAAAGGTTTGGAAGTAATGGGTATTGAGTGGAGTGGAACTTTTACTTTCTTCCCCGGACCTTTTTTGTAGCACAGAACACACATGCGTAGCACCAGTTTTTAATGTCGCTATACATAGAGTCCCAATAAAATCTTTCCCGAATTTTTGTAAACGTTCGATCAAACCCCAGGTGGCCACCCCCAATTAGGTCGTCATGAAATGATTCCATAATTTCGGGACGTAGTACTTGTGGGACCACCACTTGGTAGCAAACCTTAGGTCTTCTATTCGATCTCTTGTCATGCCAGACATGGCGAAGTAGTCCCTCTAAAATTACAAAATCTACATACCTGTTCACATCCTCTTCCTTACCACCATCCTCCATATGACTTTCCAGCCAATCAATAATTATTCGTAATTGAGCATCAGAACGTTGTAGGTTACGCATGTTTCTCTCCGTTACCAAGTGATAGGGACTACCTAAGGAATTATCACACGCGCCTGAAATATTAAATTCCGTTACACAACTAATATTTTCAACCTGAGGAAAGCACAACTGATCATCATCTTCAACCTCTTGGTTATTATCTGAACAGGACATAACAGGGTTCCGAGACAGCGCGTCACTGTTCGCGTGAAATTCTCCGGGTCGATGTTGCACTTCAAAATCAAATTCTGATAGCGAAAGTGACCATCGTAAGAGCCTGCCATTTGTGTCCGAAAAATTCATTAGCCACTTGAGAGCCGAATGGTCAGTTACTACTTTCAATTTTCTGCCAAGCAAGTAATGTCGAAAATATTTAATGGCCCAGACTACTGCAAGACCTTCTTTCTCCGTTATAGCGTAATTTTTCTCAGCAGGGGCAAGGGTCCTAGACGCATACGCAACGACATGTTCCAATCCATCGTAGTCTTGAGACAATACTGCCCCGAGGCCTTCATTACAAGCATCGGTTATCAAAATAAATAATTTATCAAAGTTTGGTCCTTTTAAAATTGGTTCCTTAGTGAGCTCACATTTTAAGTCCTCGAAAGCGTTTTGACACCCAGGGGTCCATACAAAAACAATACTCTTTTTCAAAAGGTTATTCAGTGCAGAAGCCCTAGAAGCAAAATCTCTAATAAATTTTCGGTAATATGATGCAAGTCCTAAAAATCCTCTCACCTGTTTCACAGTTTTTGGTGTAGTGTACTCTTTTACCGCCTTGACTTTGTCTGGATCAGGCTCGATTCCGTCACCGGATACCACATGTCCTAAAAACTTTACTTTAGTTCGACCAAAACTACACTTCTTAGGCTTTAGTTTCATGTTCCCTTCTTGAAGTCTTTCAAACACATCCGTTAAATCTTGAAGGTGTTGTTCGAAGGAAGGGGAAAATATTAATATGTCGTCTATATAGGATAGCACCATGTCCTCTAGCCCAGCCAATAAGAATTTTATTGCTCGCATAAACGAGCTGGGAGCACATTTAAGTCCAAATGGCATTACGTTAACTCAAACAATCCCGTATCGGTTATGAAGGCTGTCTTTTCTTTGTGGTTTTCTTCCAATTCCAGTAGCCGCTAGTCAGGTCCAAACTGGAGAAATATTTAGCACCGCCGAGTCTGTCTAGGCAGTCCTCGATTCGCGGAATGGGGAACACATCCGATTTAGTAACGGTATTTAACTTCTTATAGTCAACACAAAATCTGTTTGTACCGTCCTTTTTACGAACTATAACGACAGGAAAGGCCCCAGGAGATGCCGAATGTCTAATTATGTTGTGTTTTTCCATGTTTTCCAGTTGTAATTTTACATCTTCCTTAGCCGCCTGTGGGATCCTATAGGGTCGCTGATATATAGGCGGACTGTCCCCACAATTAATAGAATGTTTAATAAATTTTAGTCTTCCCAAATCATAATCGGAAAAAGAGAATACATCACTCCAGGAATTTAAAAATTGAGACATTTTCTCTTTTTGATTCCCGGTTAATTCAGAATCTTCTAAGGATAGATTGGGGATTATGGTATTATCTACAACATTTAATTTTGGTGTCACAGTGCATAAGCTAGGGTTATCTTCAGGGATATTTTGGAAATTTTCGCCATTAATATTTGCTACGCGCTTTCCTTCACTGGATTTAGATTTCCACATTTTAATCGTTTGGTCCCCCACAATGCACTCCCCCTTTGCTACATTTAAAATACAATTGTATTTGATCATAAAGTCAATGCCAAGTATTATGTCGTAGGGGATATCCTTACTCAAAAATACAGATTGAACATACCCTTGACATCCGATTTGTATTTCTATGTCCAGAGCGCCGAGAAGTTCCAAGCCCTGGCCACTCACCGTCTTCGCCACTTGATTACCAGTACCTGGCGTCTATGTAGAATTAAAAATTTCTAAACGTGATGCTGTCTGAAACTTCAATAAACTTATGTTACACCCCGTATCACAAAGTATTTCTACTGGGATTTTTGCAAAAAGTTTTCCCAAAATTAGAGGAATACGGTTAAGATCTGTATCCGTGAGGACGCTCTTTCCAGTATACACGCAGAAATTACCTGACCCTGATTCGCTTGTCGCACCATTGGTAAATTGGAAGTTGAGGCCGTTGGATTTTTGGGTACGTAGGCTAGATCTTATAATCATTAAAATCTTTCCTTGCCAGTTCCTACCAGGATGTTTTTTATATTCCACATACGTAAATCATGGGTTGTCAACCCGCATCCCCATATCGCGTTGACACTAGCTTCAGCAAGATACTCGTGACCAGTATCCAATAAGAATTTTCGTAACATAAAATTGTTATAAAATTTTACCATATTAGCATGAAACATAGTTTTGAAGGCAAGACCGGACGTTATCCACGCCTCCCTATTCTTACGAACGATTTCCGAACTTTTTACGATACCCTTTTGTCTTTTATGATCCTTCTCCGAGCACACCTGTGCAGCAGCATCAAAATCCTGGGCATAACAACATTGACAACATAAGTAATACTGCTCGGTACAATTAAACGACTTACCGTCGATATCCAATTGTGTTAGGAAATGATTAGATAGCACATTATGACCACCAAAAAATGCCAAAACGCCACCTGACTTTGCTAGAAATCGATTTTTTGAGGAACTACCTGAAATACTTGTCTGAGGTTTCCACATATACACATTAAATACATCCTGACATACATCACTCAAGCAGATCTCTCCCGGAAAATATCTTAAAGATACCCAGATGCATTTTGGGTCCTCCGCCGCCTCCACTATGGCCCGGTATTTCAATCCGGGGCATATTACTCTGCGCTCCGGGTAACCGCAACGAGGAGACCAACGTGGACCGTGGGGTATACCTCCTTTCGCCGCACCTCGACCCGAAACCAGGGGGACTACCGATGAGTTGTCGCACGTTTTTCGGTAATATAAAGTAAATGTGGTGAATTCAATGTTCCTAATTTGTTTATTCAGGTGATTCAGGTCAATGTAGTATAAAATTTCCTCATCATAAATTAAATTATAAACACCGTATTTCCTGAAATTCATTAACGTGGCACCGTACGGGTACTCATAAATTTTGGTCGCATCATTTAATTTTCATCTATGTCTTGAGTCAGGCGCCCTGTGCTGGATAGATTAATCTGGTTATCATAATACGTCATCTCGACAAATATATTATGATCCCGGTTGACTTGCTCATGGTTTTGGAAATGGTACATCATAGCAGAGTGCGGTGGTTTGGGTGTGGTATCACCTTCCATAACCCTATTAGCTAACCTTTCGTTTTGTTCCCGAAGTCGTAAGACTTCGGCTTTCCAGTCATTCGTTTGCTCCATATCCATCCAGCGATTTGATATTTGGCGCACATCATTACATCGAGGTTGACTGTCCCCAGTACCGTGACATTGATTCAACTGAGGGGAAATATTTTGCCACCTGTTAGGTTCCCGTCTCTGTTGATTACCTTGAAAATTATTCGGTCGCCAGAAGGGCTGGGGAGCCCGATTTGGCGGCCATCTATTTAAGTTTGACATAAATCTATTCTGCGAAAAGTTTTGACGTCGTTGCGGGCAATTGAATTTTATATGACCCGGCTTTCTACAAAATTCACAAATTTTTCGACCGTCATTTGTCATCCTATTTCGAGTTTGATCAAAATTATTGCGAAAATTGTTATTGTTGTTGTCCTTAAGACTGACTACAGCTTGGAGCAATTCCTTATTTACCCTTAACATATCATCCATTTTCTTCTCCAAAACATTAGGAGACTCCATTTTCTTAGCATCGGTAAACATAGCTTCCATTCTAGAGTTACTTAAATGGGAAGGCTGGTCCATCCTCTCATAGCACCCTTCTGTCCACATGCTTCTACAAATGGCTGCCTGC